>PISX010000333.1:47422-177175 GCA_004024625.1 Mellivora capensis
GGGGGGAGGAGGGAGGAGGAGGAGGAACAGCTTGTAATCTCAGGCTACACTGATGAAAAGGAGCTGCCCTCCAGGAAGCAATAGCCTCTTATCCCCGGGCCCGGCAGAGCTGGGGAACTGTGGGTCAAAAGCAAACAACAGAGTTCAGATGAGGTGGCCAGGGCTCGGGGGAGAGGGTACAGGGAAGCAGATGGTCAGCCTAAGGGAGGATGACCAAGAAGCACGGGGCTGCGGTCTTTGGTATCAACAAGGATGTCCCAAGGAAGAGAGAATACATTTTCTCCCCTCCAGATGGCAAAATGAAGAGCAGCCCATAGAAGATAAAGGAAGGCTGCTCTAAGACAAATCTTTCTCGCACCATTGCAGATATCCCCCAAATGGATTTCCATCCCCAGAGGTGTCAGGCAGAGGCTGGATGGCCCAAAGACTTGTCAAGTTCTAGGCAGGAGAAGGCCCCCTGCTGGCTGGGCCTGGCGGGGGTGGGGGGGGCACACCTCTGGGAGACTGCAGCCCGGCCAGACACTACCAACTGTCCCCCCTGGCCCGCAGCCCTCTGCCTCTACCTCTTAAAGAGGAGTGAAGGTGCAGGGATCTCAAAACCAGCAGCCTGCTAGAGCAGTACACGGGCCCCTCCAGCTTCTGGCTTGGTCAGCCAGCCCCCTGGGGGATGTGTAATGCAAACCAGCTTGTCTGGGTAGCAAGTTTTCATGGGTCCTGCGGGCAGGGCCGGTAGGCGGCAGCCTGCATGCCTGGGAGGAGAAGGCGACCTGCCACCCTCCGTGCAGGTGTGGAGTCCTAGAGCCACAAGCCCACTTCTCCTGCAGGCGCTCTGCAAATTTAAACCCACTTGGAGCCACATCGTGAATCTTAGTAAAAAGATTTCTGCCGAAACAGACAGCTACTTAAAAATGTTCTCCTCCGGGGCGCCTGGGTGGCTCAGTGGGTTGAGTCTCTGCCTTCGGCTCGGATCATGATCTCAGGATCCTGGGATCGAGTCCCGCATCGGGCTCTCTGCTAGGCGGGGAGCCTGCTTCCTCCTCTCTCTCTCTCTGCCTGCCTCTCTGCCTACTTGTGATCTCTCTCTGTCAAATAAATAAATAAAATCTTAAAAAAAAAAGTTCTCCTCCCATTTATATCTAATGTGCTAAGTTCTGACTTCTGAATACAGAGGATAAAGGTCCATTTCCTTGGGTAAAAGCACAGCATGAAGCTATCGGGTCCCATTCCCCTCTGCGTCTCCGTCTCTCCCCTGAGTGTTGCGTCACTGACCACACTGCACTGGGCCTTCGAGTACTCTGTGACTCTGAGGGCAGGCGGGAGAAGACAGGACAGCTGTGTTTTAATTGAGGATCTACTAGGTGCCAAGCACCGCAGGACACATTTTCATCAATTATCTTATTTCTCTCAACAACCTTGCAATTGTTGTGGCAACAGTCCCGTTTAACCCACAGTGAAATTGCATCTAAGAGAAAGAAAAAGTTACTTAAAACAAAAATGGGCCCCATCTGCTTCCACCTTCAAAACAATGGGGAAATGAATCTCTCTACCACCCCTTTTCTCTTGTCCAAGGAGGTGGGATCAGATCCCTCTTCAATCGCCCACTACGTGGGAAGGCATGTTAGCAGATGTGCAGAAGGCGGCTCTGGGCTAAGTTCAGGGGTAGGGACTAGATAGAGCCAAACTGCTCTGAATATAAAAATGGGGAGAATGGGGGCACCTGGGTGCCTCAGTGGGTTAAGCCTCTGCCTTCGGCTCAGGTCATGATCTCAGGGTCCTGAGATCGAGCCCCACATCGGGCTCTCTGCTCAGCAGGGAGCCTGCTTCCTCCTCTCTCTCTCGGCCTGCCTCTCAGCATACCTGTGATCTCTCTCTGTCAAATAAATAAATAAAGTCTTTTAAAAAAATGGGGAGAGTGTGTTCAAGCAGTCTGGGAGCAGAGAAGGGGGAGAAGCAAAGGGCAAGAAATATATTAAAACCCTAAGGCCTGGGTAGGCAAAAATATCTGAAGGGCCAAGCAGAGAAATTTCAAACATTCAATATTCACATTACAGTGATGTGAACTCTCTTGAGCTTCCTAAAACCTGAGTACAGGCCGGTATAACCACAAAAACCTTGTGTGAGGGACGCCTGGGTGGCTCAGTGGGTTAAGCAGCTGCCTTCGGCTCGGGTCATGATCCCAGCGTCCTGGGATCGAGTCCCACATCGGGCTCCTTGCTCGGCAGGGAGCCTGCTTCTCCCTCTGCCTCTCCCTGCCACTCTGTCTGCTTGTGCTCGAGCTCTCTCTCTCTCCTTCTCTGACAAATAAATTAAAAAACAAACAAACAAACAAAAAAACCTTGTGTGAGACTGGAAAGAGAGAGAGAGAGAGTGTGTAAATCAAAGGGGAACACGTCCATGTCGGGATTTGTCCAAAGCAGGGAGAAGGGCATGGTCAGAGAGAGTGGCTGACACTGGAGACAGTGGGGGCTGGGCCAGGAAGTCCCTAGGTGATGGCCACAGTCTGGGAGAGGGCATGGGATTAAGGGCTGAAGCTGACACCTGGGACACACACGGACCAGGCTCGAGGTCCTATCACTGCTAATTGTGGGCCACTCTTTAAATCCAGCTCCAGCTGAAGCCACATCCAACTTACTTCCACTTCTTTGCCCTGAAATCCTCTTCTCACAGCCCTGCTCACTCCAGGTACCCAGCACTCAGCATCTTTACCAGCCAAGCCCTGCGCACCCTTAGGACGTCCCTCTCGTGGAGCCGCGCGCTCTTCCCAGAGTGGGCGAGTTGCTCCTTGCACTGACCAGGCCACTGATGTTCACCAAACCTGTTTCTCCTCCACGTGAGGACAGAACCAGACCCAATCTCCCAGAACTGCATTCAAGCCAACGGAACACGCAGGAGATGGTGAGAGCCACCTCTAGGCCTGGACCTTAAAACTTTGGGTGCAAACCTCCATGCCTTTTCTTATCTCTCATCTGCCAGCCAGATTCAAGGAATCTCATCTGCCCAGGGGGATGGCACGGCTTCGAAACAGAAGACCCCTGGGTCTCTGAGTGTCCCCTGTCACCACCCTGCCAATCTAAGTTGGACTGTGATGTGAGAAATAAACCTTTATGCTGTTAAGCCACCAACAGCTGGGGGGCATTCATTACAGCAACAGGCACTCCGACAAATACACTTTCTTAAGGCGGCCAAGAAATTCCTTTCCCTCTCTACCATCCTCCTTGCTGACCAGGTTATATCCCAATTTTCCACAAAAATATCTGCTTTTTCACTCTGCTGACATCCTCAAGGAAAGGAACTGTATTACTCTCATTCTCTGTTTTTCACACCTACGACACAGAGTGTATATATGCCCTCACTGAGCGTGTGCTGAAGAAGGAAAAAAGATGAATGGTAGATCCCAGCTGAACTCAATATCCAGCTGGGTCTGTACTATCCTGAACATTTTTAATTTAAAAACAAACAAAAAAACAAAAACAAAAACCACCACCAGCCCAGCTCTAGGACCAGCTAAGCCCTGGCTGAAGGAAACGGAAGGGCCAGAAAACATAACTGGGATCAGAAAGCTGAGTGCTGATGAAAATTTCCTCTCTTCTGCTGTGTTCCCATTGTGCAAGCATACCTTGAAATGACAGAAACCTTACCCTAGGAGAGTACGGGCTGGCAGGGAAGTTTCACCGTGCTCCATCCTACAGTATTTTGAAATCTTTTGTTTAAATCGATTGGCAATGTTTAAACACACCATTTCACACAGAAGTACAATATTACTAATGAGGCAATAAGGAGTAAGACAATGTCATTTTATGGTAATGCATCAGACACAAAGAAGCCCTCCCTCTTTCAGATAAATCCGAATTTTACATAATCTCATTTTTAGTATAGGAAGGGGATTCCTTTCTATTAACAAAGAGTGGGCTCTGGTTGGATGTGCCACTCGCTTAATAGAGAAAGGCCAGGCATGACCCCAACGATGCTTGTCCTGGGTTTTGCCAAGAACCTGTGCTCAACCTTGAAGAGCTGGTTTTCCCCTTGATCAGAGGCGGCCACATCCAGGGCCTCCTTTGTTCTCCCGTTTATCAGTGATCTCGAGGGATCTGTTTTCTTTTCCCGCAGTAAACCTCTTCATGTCTTTTTGAGAGGGTTTTTCTTTTTTCCTTCTTTAAATATCACTAGTTATCAGAGCTCTCAATGAGTATGTCACGTTAATGGGGCCTGTCACAATTTCATGAAGCTTTATTTTCGTTTTTCTTACGCCAGGGAAATCTCTGTGGTTGAAGATAGCCAAATGTTCCTTCCTTTCCCTCTCCCTACAGGTTCCCACTCAACTTGCTGATAGAGTTTTCCAGTTGGAAAGTGGCGCTTGGGAAGCTAGGCAGCAGGGCCAGAGCCCAGCCTCAGTCCCTACCTAGGAGGCCAGGGTGTCCCCACACAGCAGAGTCTCTTCCTGTTTCCACAGACCAGGCCCTTCCTATGTGTCTGGGTGAGCCAGGCCCCCTAGCCTAGAGGGGGTTGTCTCCAGTCTCCTTGAACAAACTCAGCTCTTGTCACCCAAATCAGTTCCCTACTCTTCCCCTTCCGGGGTCCAACACTGGCACCGCTGTCATGGCCGCATCCAGCACGGGTCTCTTCTTTGGAGCAGGGGGCAGACTCCAGCATCTACACCGGAGTCGCACCTAGTCGGGGCCTCTGGAAGGGCCAGCATTCCGCATGTCTCTAACTCCTCACTTGAAAATCGGAACTGGTTGCTACAATCCCACTTAGAATTTATACCCTCCTTGTCGGCCAGAGGATCTGAGGTAACTGATTTAATGTCATCTGATCAGGACACTTAGAGATTTTCCACATTGCTCATGGAACACGTCCTATATTTTGTAGTTATAAACACAATGCCAAAGAGGAGACCAGAGGACCTGAGAACCTGGTATAATTTAGGCCTAGAAAGTCAGTATCAATTCACTGAAGGAGCCTCCTTCTTTCTCTCCTTCTCTCTGGAGATGGGAGGTAGGAAGGGACAAAGGGACAGAAGGACTGTGTCTGCTGGGCACAGGGGTTCAGTGCCTATGCCCTACAAGCTTTTCATCGTCCCACACAAACACTTGGAAATTAAAAACAAAAAGAAATAATGTAGGGTGGATCCAAAACATAGAAGAAACTGCAAAATCAAAATGGATATTTAATTCAACATCCACAAAATTTAACACTGTGTCAGCCACAGTCAAATGTCACTGAACACACAGAGTTATCTATCAGTGTAACAGAGTTTCTCTCTTAAGACCAAACTGAATGATTTATTCTTAATAAATTCAACATTATAAAAAATACAACCATTGTTTCTAACTTGGTTACAGTGAAAATATCCTACTTCAGGGGGGTTGTGGGCACATTTTAAGATGTCTGATATGCTGACTGACGGGTGGGGTGACTATCAGGGGGCCCCAGGCCTTGGGAAGCCTCACACAACCCTGGGAAGATGGAAGTTAGGACACCACGTGGCCCCTAGCTATTGTTTTTCTTTTAATTCTGAGTGAAAAGACTCGCACATGGGCTGCTTGTTCTATTGGGGTATTTGCTTTTTCTCTGATAGCTGTTATTTCCAGCCAGGGTTTCAAGGAGAGCCCGCTCCAAGTTGTTGCTCTTCCCACCGGGGCTGGGGTGCCTCCACGGGCACCCTCCCTGCCATCATGCAGAGGGGACAGCTTAGTCCCTCTGAGGGGTCAGCAGACCCGGCTCTGAGATCAGGACATGTCAGGGGCCTTAGGGCCTCGTGAGGCAAGGTAGCACCAGCACAAAATCTGTCTTCGCTTTTTTAGTTGTCACCCTTTAGAGAAGGTAAATGGAACAGTAAATGGCAGAGATCCTACCCTCTGCAGACACTGCTTCTCGTCCCTTCAGCCACACCTGCCTCTCTCCGTGCTGCCCTACTATCAGGCCTGTCAGTCACTAACACACATGCTTCCCAAACAGTGGGTCCCCTCACACCTATCTGACACGTCAGCACTCTACTCTGTAAGAGGGCAGACTTCCCGAAAGCCCCCAGAAGTCAACCACTAAGCCACTGCTCAGATGCCCAGCTCGGGAAGAGGCTACGGCTCCTAGTTCCTATGAGCCCACCCTGTCCTTCATGGCCTCAGCATCTCTCTACCCACCACCATCTCATCTCAATTCCAAAGGCACAATCACTTTCTGGTTCCCTGGTCATTCCTTTGGTTCAAGATGGAGTCATGCTAGGAGGAACACAACTTCTCAAAGAGATGGCCAGCCAGGCTAGGGGGGTGCTGGGTTTGAATTCTGACCCTGTGGATTTGCATCCGGGCTCCGCCCCCTGAAGTTGTGTAGTGCAACCCTAGACAGTCGCTGAAGCTCACTGAGCCTCAGTTTCCCCTCCTTTAGGATGCAGAAAATAATATGTGCTCACGGACTCACTGCCTAGGAAAAGCTCTAGTGGTGCACAGATGTAAGATAGGCTTTTGCAGTGAGTCTGTGTTCCCAGCTGCTGGCAAGAAGAAAGCCAGAACCATGGCAGAGGTTGCGGAGGGAGGGGGCAAAAAAGGGCTGGGGGAAACTCACAGCCAGTTTGGGGAAAGAGGACCGCATGGGATCCAATGGAAGAGAAGAAAGCAGTGTAACATATGTTTACAGTGACCTGAGGTCGGAGTCCGGGCTCTTCCTTGCTACCCACAGGCCTAATTCTGAGCACCTGTTCGGGTTATATAAAATGAGGATAATGAGAGCCCCCTCATGGGACTGTGATAAAAACTGAAGGAGGTCATGTTAAATGACTTAGCACAGTACTTGGCACACAGCAATTGCTCAGGAAATCCTATCATTATTAAATGGATATCTACATTAAGACTGGACTTGAGAGAGTGGTAAGTACTGGACCCCAGGCATGAATTGTGGACAAGTCAGGGATCAATAAATCCATAAGCAATGGATTTATTGCAGGCTCTTCCTGGCCGCCCTCGCCTGCTCTCGGTGCTTCTCTCCTTGTGGTCTCCCTCTCTCTGCCTGTCTGCTGCCCACTGTCTTGCTGCGGCTCAGGCTCTATTCTTCTCTGACGCTCTTTCTGTCTCCAGCTCAGTCTTGAGCTCTCTCAGACTCTGACCTCTAACATTCTTTGTCTTTTTCTTCATTCCTTTAATAATAAATAGCTCAGTAAAGCAAACTTCTGTCCGAGCAGAAGGTACATTTTCTCCCTGGAAGGTGCCCTCGCTCCAGTGGTGGCTGTCCCTCCACCCCCCGCCCCCCGCCAGCTGTCGGGCTCTCCACAGATGCTTGCTCCCAGAGGGGGGCAAGGAGGAGACATCTCACCTCACCTAGTTCCCTGGGCCCTGCCACAGCAAGAGCCTGACTTTAGTCCCGCATGGGTCACCGGAGACGAGGAGACCCACCACACAGCTGCAGACCAGGGGCCCCGGGAAGGAAACCCGCCACTGCGTGCAGCTGACTCCGGACGTGCTCAGCTACACACTCAGCACCACTGGAGGGAAGGGAGACCTTCCTTGCCACCATCCAATTCTACTCAGGCCAGGGACGGGCAGGCTTCCCATAAAGATGAGAGGCCTAAAACGCAGCTCACCGAAACCACAGCCCGCAGTGGGAGCAGCTGCTGACGTGAATCTGGCCGCGGCCTCCTTGGAGAAGGGGGGCTGGGGAAGGCGCTCAAGAGAGGAGCCAGGCTGTGGCCGGGAAGCCACCGGTGGCCTGGCTGGGAAACCAGTCAGGCCACCAGTGTTTGCTGGGCTCTCTTCACGGGAGGCCCACAAGGATGGCTATGATGTTGTGGGAAGTCTAGGCTGGTCACAAGGACGGGAGGAGGAAGACATGGTCCATGAGGAAAGGTGGCCAAAGATGCACGGCAGCTTCTGCCTGGGGCCACACAAGCAGGGCTGCAGGGCAGAGCCAGAGGCCTGGCCAAGGGACAGCCCCGTGGACAGGACAGGCCCTCATGCAGGCTCGAGGCCTCCCGGCAAGGCCCTGAAGGCGTGTGGGGATGCGGGGTGGAGAGTGGTGGAAACTGGGAGCAGAGGAGGCACTGCGGGCGGGAGGAAGAACAGTCTGCCCCCGCTGCTGCTGGCCTCCCTCCCTTTGTCTCTCGACCGCACCTGCCAGCCACACAGATACAGAGCGAGACTCACCAGCGGTGACGTGGGAGCGATAAAAGCCAGCGAGGTAGCAACACGAGAGAGACAGCTTGGAGGGTGTCAGCGGAGACATCTGCACCTTCACAGGGCTTGGCAGTGGGCACGGTGAATGAGCTGTACCCGGCCAGGCGGCAGCAGCCACGTCAGAGGGAGATTCCTGGTCAACCCCCACCTCCCCGCCCCAAATTCACCTCCAGATCCCTCTCCATACGACTTGAACCCCAGATTAAAGGCAAATAACCATGGAACAGGAAGCATCTTCAGTGATTTCCTTTACTATTCATCATTAAGATCCTGGTGCCAGGAGGATTTTGTGAGGACGACGAAGCCACCAGACCGCCAAAGAAGAAAGCAGCCGAGAAAACAAGATTCTCGTCTGCTTTGTCACGCCGCCTGTGCACCTGTCCTCCCCACCAGAAGGAGAGCTCCAGGAAGGCAGGACTGAGCCTTGGTCCTCACTGTGCTTACAGTGCCCGTGACAGCGCCTGGTGCACGGTGGACAAGTAAGAGGCAAGTGTGGAAGGAATGAATGAACGACTACAAGCCATGCGGAGAAATACAGCTCTCACTGACCGTTTCTGGGTCCACATACGGCCGCGTGGCAGAGAGTTCTGTATGAGGCAAATCACCTCTCACATCGACTGCGGTCTGTCTTGGGCTCTGACAGGAGACAACAAAGGCACGGGGACTGCTGACGCCCCAAAGACTACAAACTAACACGAACTTAGTTCAGATTACCAGGTGTCACCCACGGTGACCAGAAGCAGCTGCGAACTTCTGTCCTTGCGGTGGGAAACTCGAGGGCATCGTGGGGGAAGTCAGAGTTCCCACCGCAGCTCATGGAGCATCTTGGGAGACCCACCAAGAATACAGAAAACCAGGCAGAAAGTCCAAGTCTCCTAAGCTCTGAAGGCCTGTTGGAAAACAAGTCCCCTCAGCTGCCAAACACAGAGCCGACATTCCTTTCCTGCCTGTTTTTACCATCACACACCTGAAAACCCTCTGGAATAACAACATCCCGGCTCTGGTGCCCATTTGCCTTGCCAGGAAACCAGAGGCTACAGGCAGTGGAGGATGGGATGGAGAAAAGAGAAAAGGAGACTCGTTGCAGAAAAGATTGGACCAATTAGGAAAAATTGCAAAAGCTTTCAGACCACGCAGAGGCTGGCTGTCCTGCACACACACCACAATCCCTGTCTCTCTCTCACTTGGATGGCGATAATTCATAACAGACTTTACGTTTACGGGAACCAGACGGAAACAATTTCCATGTCAACTTTTCAGGCCCATTACAACTAAGTGTCTCAAGAACCTCTGGAGACAGAAGTGAGGAGGCGCCCCAACCACTTGCCTACCTGCCAGAAAGTCAGGCCACCAACCACCTGTTCCTACTGCCCCAGGAATCTGTGGAACAAGGGGGAGGAGAAGAGCCCAGGTCTGGTAGCCTCGGAGGCCGGCTCAGGTCCCAAGTCCGTGTTCTCCAGACCACTTTCTGTGCCAGCGGGCACACAGCACACAAGAACAAGCCTTAATTTTTGTGGGATCATGAAGCACTTTGAGGATCTGATGAAAATGAGGGGGCCTTTCTCTGGAAAACTGGACATATGTGTGCACAGGCATGTACATGTGTGCACGCGCACACACGCTTCTGTATATATTTCCAGTACGTCTCCAAACCTAAGCCTCGGGATCACTTGGGCAACCTCTCAGATTATGGTGCAGCCCCTTCCTACACTCACCAGCACAGGATCTCTAGAGAAAGTGTCCCAAAGTTTGTATTGAAGAAACCATTCCTGGGATTATGATATCCCGCTGGGAATCAATCTGTGACAGGAGTTCAGGAACCACTGCCTTAAGGACTCACAGACATCAAGTTCAGGATCTCTGGCCCCACCCTTCACCCTCGCCAAGGTCAGGAGACAAGGGAACTTTCCTTTATTGAGCCAGACACGATGTTAGGTTAGTTTCCCTAAATTAACTCATTTAAGTTCACTTTCACAGAAATTGTGTGAAGGAAGCAGTATTTTGCTCTTTATATAGGTGGAAAGACAGAAGCTCCAGAAAGTTAAGGAACTTGCCCACGAGATGGCATGTGGCAGGTTGAGGACCCATACTAATACCTGCCTGACTTTTTACAAGGATGACACCATCAAAAGCGCCTGAGGAATGCCCGGGTAAGTGCCCCTCCCACGTGCTACCCAGGGCCCTGGGTGCAGCTTTTTCCCAATGCTCCTCATACTTGTGTTGTCGGCTTGCTTGCCTCCCTGTCTCCCTGCCTGGAGGAAACACGAGGGCACAAGTGAGTCACCTTTGAATCTCCAGCCCCAGGACATTTCTGGCCCATAGGAGACATGAGACAAGTATTTCCTGGACACACTAAACAGAGAAAAGGAGGGAATGTGCAGGTGTCCTGACCACTTCTCCCTTTAAAAACTCCACTAGGGAAGCCACCTCCCCAGAATGACCTGAGATTTTGTGCCCTCAGTATGGTGACAATGACCCCCCACATGGTTCACCAACAGGAAAAGGACCGACACCTTCACCAACATGAATAGGTTTCGATCTCAGGTAGTGTAGGAGAAAAGAGGAGAAAGACGTGGGGAAGGCACAGGGGAGAAGGACTGGCAGGTGCAGCAGCAAAGGAAAGCCATGAAGACCTGCACCCCAGAAGTATGGATCCCATCACCGCAGCGCACCCTGCTTCCATGCAGGGGTTGCTTTCCCCTACTACCTCCCTGCTCACACAACGTCAGAGTGGTTCTCGCTGGGGAGGTCATGAAAGATGACTCAGTTTCCATCATGGTTACTCTTCTGTAGACAGAAACTCACACGTCAGACGGCCAGTCCCTCCCAATGCCAAAACTCCCTCTCCAACATCATGGACAGTCCTCCAGCCTCTGCTGGGATGCTTGTGGGGATGGAGAACACGGGACCTCTTGATGTGTTCTAGTCCTGAACAGCTCTTTGCAGAACCCACAGCATCTGCCCACTGTCTTGAGTTCTACATCAGCAAGAAACCCACAGTCAGTTTACTCCCTCTTTGAACGACCCCCCGAGGATACGTCATCTGGCCTCAGTCCTATGGCTGTTCCTTATGGGCCCTGGGCAAAGCCTCCCTTGCAATCCGCTACTTAGGCTTCAGTGTTCACATCTATAAAGTGATAACAACGACAAAACCAACCCTGTGGGGTTACCGTGGGGATCTGACAAGCTATAATTAAGTGCTACCATGTACGTGGGTCTCTCGGCCTACAGTAACTCTCTTTCTTCCCCTAGCCTACAGCCTAAGCACTATCCATCTATGAATCCAGCTTGGGACGGTGCCAAAGTTTTAGCAGCCCCAATAATACAAGAATAAGATACACACCTGGACCATTTTCATGGGCCCTGTACTCGGGTCTGCTCTCCCCGATCGTGTCTTTGAACGATTGAGTTTAAGAGCCTAGGTATCCGAGCCCAGCGTTCTCCCGCTTGCTTCTGCTCACCCTGCCAGTCTATTGTGCTCATGTTGATCTTAACTGAATCCCCACACGATGGTCCACGTGCCGCTGCTCCCAGAGGCCCCTCCGTTTGTATCTCGCGGACTCTAAATAACAAGGGTGAGCTCCAAAATTTCAGCTTAAGATGAGAAGCTGGGGGCCTTCCCCTTTGAGATTCGTTCAGCTCCACATTTTATAGAAGAAACCAAGGTGCGAAGGGGTGAGCTGGTTGATGGGAAACCAAAGAGGTAGTAATGACCACTGTAACCACTGTCTTGGCTGAGCCCCTCCGGTCTGCGGGTACAACCACAGGAATGGGTCTCCTCATAGCGGCCCTCCCAGCCAGCATCCTGGACCCCAGAGGGCAGGGCCCAAGCCTGCAGCCTTCACCTCCATGTGCTCTGCACACAGTGATGTCCCAGAAACACAGTAGGTACCCAAATACTTGCGGAGTAAATGAGCACGTGATCTCATTTGACACTCATGAAAGCCTTCACTTAAAAAACAGTAAAAACTAGGCTTCGAGAGACTCAGGCACCCACTCAAGGTCTCCAGCTGCTTCTGGGAAGTGCCATGATCAGGAACAGTTTGCCTCGCTCTAAAGCCAGCCTTCTTAACCCCTCACTTTGCTGCAAAAATGTTCCAGTATGCAATACCCTGGACATTCAGGGGAATGCTTTCTGCATGACATCTGAGAGCTTATCCACTGCAGTCACATGCCCCAAACTTATATCTAAACAAGAGAAATGGGAAAAACCTACCAAGACCAAAATATCTTTGAGCAGAGAAGATCCTTTAGCCTCTCCTCCCAAAGTGACTCACTCTCTGGTTCCATTCTCCCACTGACTCATCCTGCCAGGACATTCGCTTCCTCTGAAGAGAGAAGGGCTCCATGCCAGGCTTGCCAGTACTCAGGCCTGCTGGGCTTCCTAGCAGATGCCAGCTCCAGGGAGAAACAAGAACTGGAGCTTCTGTATCTTAACGCTCTCCCCTCCGGTTGATGCTTCTACTTCTCTAGGCCCTTCGCCTTTGCCGGGTGCCAGAAAAGAGGGATGCCAGGGGTGATCTCCAACTATGCTTAGGAGAATGGGGTGTTTCTATGTGTGCAGACACGTGGATGGGTGCTTATACCTGTATGTTTGTTTACCTAGAATAGAGTCTTCGTTCATTCATTCATATCTCTACCAAATACTCAATCTCATGGTGGATAATAATGGAAATTACAGGCTCCTTGAGCAAAGGCTCTGAGTAAGGCCTGCTCAGGAAGCAGCAGGTGAACCTACCTGCCCAAAATAAAAGCTTGTATCAAAGGGTAGAGAAAGAAAGGCAGAGCCTTGAAGATCAAGTATAAAAAGCTCTAATTTCTCCAGTTAGACAAAGAGAAACTATGAGAGTTTCCTTCTTTGCAGAGGAAGTAGACTCGGGAGACCAGTCCAGCAGTGATGTGTCCAACGGTTCAGAGGGTGAAGAACCAAAGGAAGGAAGGCTAAAGCTCTTCCTGAAAGAGAACTCAAGTCAAATAAGTGTGGAACAAGGGTACTTTTATTTAACTACTGAATACTCGTTGGTGATCCTTATGGTGAAATTCTGATTGTTCCTTTTGAACCTACTGACTTACTCTTTGCTCATTCTGTCTAGTTTCCAACTTTACTAATGTCCGTTGCTTCTTCTGGATGTCTTTATTGCTGAATCTCTTCCAATTTGTGAATTCAGGTCTGGAGCCAATATTCTAGCAGCAATCCATTAATTACAATAACATTCTAAAGCAACACCATGGGCCTGGGTCAACCTTTGGAATGCAGAGCCCAGAGTTTTTGGTTCAATTACTAATCATGCATTCAGTGGGGCAATGGGCTGGATGACCTCAGAGGCCCTTCTAACCTTAAAGAGTTTATGGGTCCAAGGTGCTGACTTCACTGATAAGTTTGCATTTTTTCCCTTCATCAGTCAGCTCACTGGGTCAAAAATCTGGCGCAAACCACCAGTTCACTAACCTGCCATCAGTAAGCCCAGGGAATGCTTCATTTTTGGCAACACACTGTTCACTTACTTCTGTAAAGACCACGAACACTTGGAGATACAAGAGGACACTCAGATTATAATAAAAGACTTTGGATTTCAAGTCTTCAACATTCATTTTAATGACTAATGAATTAATTCATTAAACAAGCTTTAGGAAAAAAATTTAAAAACAAGCTTTAGGTATTTCTAACCACAGAAAAGACCCCCATCACTTCTCTCTTTTTGTTTTCCTCTCAAGGCCTGTGCAATGCATCTGAAAAGTCCAAAAATCTGGTATTCAAGCAGCCCCAAAGTCTCCCTGGTAGGAACCAGGTAATGAAGAAATTTGCCAAGTCTGCCCAGGGACCAGGAAAGAAGGGCATTTGCTGGGACCTAAGACATGTTCACAGCCTTTTGTGACAACCTGGAAAAGGGCCAGCTCTGGGTCTTAGCATCCAGCTCCCCAGACGCAGATGCTGTGACACCACAAGACAACTGCTTGGATGCTTTCTTAAGCCTGTGTGGATCCGGCTGCTCTGCAGCCCATCTTCCCCCTTGGAACATCGATTCTGAGTTAGACTCGTCTGTGCAACAAGCAGGGCTCAGGCCTCCTACAGGGATTTTTAAGAGTAACAGCTACGGATGCATGACCCTTGCAGATAGTAAACTCTGAAGCATTCCCTTCCCTTCCCATCGGCCTCTGGCTCCTTAAGAAGCCTCCTGGGATGAAGGCTCCATGTCTTGTCCTGCTGGGTTTTGGCCACCACCAAGGACTGGCATCCATTTGAAATGTTTTGCCCCTCCCCCAGCAACCAACTTTCCTTTCAGTAAGAGGCAGAGAGCCCATTCCAAGTGACAAAGTCCCTTCGTTGGAGAATCTGCTCCCCTCATTACGTCCTTCTTTATTCTCTGTAGAACCTGCACTTTGAGGCACCTTGCAGGGCAAGAGGCCCAGCCTCCTTCCACCTCCTCACCTTCCCTGGCATGCCTCACCCTCTTGGTAGGCCTGTGGGCAAAAATCTCAGAAGGTTACAGAGAATCACCTGAAATGATGACAGAGAATGACGAGAAGGGATGCTTGCAAGCTTTCTTTGAGGCAAGACGTGCTTGAACTAGATTCAGTTGCAATTTGTTTTTAATTTAAAAAGTCACGGTTTAAGTTGACATTGAGCGTCTTCGTGGCTGCTTTCATGGCTCACACAAGCCCAGAGGAG
Source organism: Mellivora capensis (assembly GCA_004024625.1). Lineage (NCBI taxonomy): Eukaryota > Metazoa > Chordata > Mammalia > Carnivora > Mustelidae > Mellivora > Mellivora capensis. The sequence goes on from PISX010000333.1 coordinate 62,255, forward strand.
AAGATGAGAGAGGGAACAGCTCCTTGACAGGCATTCGGGCCGCTTGTATTGTATCCTCTCCTGGTTGCTAAGCACCCAGAAATTCCTCACAGCCTACGACAGGCAGGAGTTACAGGCAAAGACAGATGCTCATCCACAAAAAGGCTCTCTGGATGCTGAGCCAGCGGCGGGGAGGAGAAGGTGTGCTCCACACTGACTGGGAACTCTGGATGGGAAGGGTGCCCGGCTGATGTGTAGCCGAAGTCATCAGGCACCTCTGAGTGAGGCCGCCCCTTGCCGGGCTTAAAGGTGTGCCCCTGGCTAGAGCGATGGTCTTTGCCACCACACATGTGGACCTAGCTCTAGAATCATCAGACACCTCCACTGGTAGCAAACACCAGTTCCTCAGGGGTAGTGAGAATGTTCCGATAGACTTGTAACCAAGAATAAAAGGACATGGATCAAGCGGTGGCATGTCCCCCCAGGTATCATAATTTTAGAATGGGATAGAATTCGATTTCCCTGGGATGACAGACATAGAGTCGTTCTGTGTGGAGTCTCAGGGAGGAAGGTTTCTACCCTGGGATTTTATGTTATGATGCGCTCAGCAGTGCCAAGAAAAATGCTAAACCTGGGAATTTAAAAGGATAGTGTAAGAGGCAGCATCTCCTGTAGTCCAACCACTACCCAGATGTAGAGCTCCCCTCCAAATAGAGGAAACCCCTTGTGTCCCCCTTGCCAGTACCAGCTGAGAAGGAAAGAAGCTTTTTACTTTTAAGCCTAAACTCAGTTCCACCCTTACCCAACTATTCCAACAGGAGTCACATCATATGCCTTTGCTCAAAATCCTTCAGTGGCTGCCCAGCTTATTCAAGGGAAAAATCCACTTTCTTAAAATGATCCACAAAGTCCTACATGGCCAACCCCACTCCCACCTCTCTGACCTCATCTCTTACTATCATTCCACACCAGCCACAATGGCCTCTTTGCTAGTCCTCAAATATGGTAGGCATGCTTCCACCTCAAGCCCCTCTGCCTGGAATATTCCTCTCCAACATGTAGATGGCTCATTTTTTCACTTTCATCAAGTTTCTGCTTAAATGTCACCTTCCTGTGAGCCTTCCTGACCCTATTTAAAATTGCAAACCCAACTCCCATCCCTGCCTATACCTATAGGTATAGCACTCCCTATACCCCCGTCCTGTTTTATTTTTTTTCATAGCCCTCATCATCACCCAACACAATAGATCAACTTACTGGTTGGTTTAGTGTTTGTCTTCTCCCACCAGCATTTAAGTTCCAAGAAAGCTGAGCTATTTATCTGTTTTGTTCACTGCTGAACCATCAGGAGTTAGAACAATGCTCAACATATAATTGGAACTCAATAAATAGTCGTTTAATTAATTAATGAAAGATCTATCCTCCTTTGCTAGGGCGCCAACTCATTGTTCTGAAAATTGACAAATGATAGGAAAGCACTTGTAATGCTTTTTCTGTCAAACCCTATTTCAGGAAAACCAAATAAATGATAAGGGAGCGTAGTTCTTTACAAAAGACTTCCAGCTACTAAATGCAAAAGGAATGATGGAATCAAAAATGGACAATTCACAAGTCCTAATGAAATAACATGTAAGGGCCACAATCATCACCAGATGCTGAGACCACCAGGTGGAAGGCTGATGGGGAGCTGCCTGACGATCAATCCCTGAGCCCCCTCACCAGTCCCAGCACCCCTATAAGTGATTGCTGATGGTACTGCAGCAGGAAGGGCATAGCCCCGACAAGAATACCCTTGACCCTCCCTCCAAAACAAATGGAGCGTGAATCTCGCTTCTAGGTTACAGGAAACAAGGAGGATAAAAGAACAAATTCAATGACAAAATGAGGAAGTAGTCAGCCAAATCAAAATGTGGGACATTCTACAGGACAACTCACCCAATTTCTTCAACAAACAAATGACATTCAAAAGGGGAGAAGGGACAATTTCTGATAAGAAGAGATTTAGGATGTACAAGCCAATATAATGCATAGACCTTCTTAGGATCCTGATTCAAACCAACTGTCAACAAACATTTTTGTGATGATAAGGAAAATTTAAGTATGAACCGAGTCTCACATGATATCAAGGATTTACTGAGTTTTGTTGGTGTTATTGTTGTCTGAGGTGATACAGTCTTTAAGTCTTTGTAGCAGATACACAGTGAAGTGTTTACGGGTGAAATTATAGACCTTCCTCAACTTATGATGGGGTTATGTCCTAATAAACCTGTAAGTTGAAAATATCCTAAGTCAAAAATGCATTTGCTATACCTAACACCTACTAAACATTATAGCTTAGCCCGCCCACCTGGCTTCTAGTTGGGCAAAATTATCTAGCGCAAAGCCCATTTTATAAGAAAATATTGAATATCTCATGTAATGTATTGACCAGTGTACTGCAAGTGAAAACCAGCATGGTTGTATGGGCACAGAACGGTCATAAATGGATCAGTGGTTGACCCTGTGATCACAGGGCTGGCTGGGAGCTTCGGCTCACGGCTGCTGCCCGCATCACGGGGGAGGATCAACCTCCTATCTCTAGCCTGGGAAAAGATCCAAATTCCAAATTTGATGTACACTCTCTACTGATTCCATAGCACTTTTGCACCATTGTAAAGTCAAAAAATTACAAGTCAAAGAATCGTAAGTCAAGAACCGTCTGTATATAACGACAAATTTGCTTTCAAGTATCTCTGAAAAAAATGCCTTGAGGGAAATAGATAAAACTAACTTGGCAAGTGTTGATAAGTGTGGAGCTGGAACTGGAAGATGGGTACATAGGAATTAATTATATAAGTCTCTTTGATTATGTTTGAAATTTTCCATTATAAACCATTTCTTTAAAAAAATATAAGTTGCTGTCGTATAGATGAACTTCATAAAGTTAAAAAAAAAATCGAAGTACCTAGAATAGTTCTGTGCATCCCATCAGCTCTGGATGAAGGTCAAATACCAAAAACAAAAGAGTTGGTCATTTTCTGACTTTAGATGTACCCCAGTGCCTTGCCTCCCTAGTTTAAAGACAGCCCCTCTGGTTTTTATCCTGAGACAAAGGCCAGACCATCCTGCGACTTCTAGATTCCTCTCTCTTGCCTGAGAGTACTAAGAAGATTAGCCATCTGTTTATCTGGATTCCTGCTTACCTTTTCCATGTAAGGCCACACATCCCTCTCCCTATCTGCTTCCATCCCCTTGGGAAACTCCCTGTCCATTCAGTAAATGTTCTTCAACCACATCTAAATATATTATGTAATAAATCTGTGAACTAGTGTGGAAAGTATTAAAACTCACTCTTTGATGTCTGCTGCTGACTATAAAGAAGGGGGGCTACAGTTTATTGAATTCCAAGCCCATAAAAGGTAGGCATTCCCGTCCCTGTTTCCCAGACAGGGAAGGTTAAGTGCAGAGAGACTGGGTGTGTTACCTGCTGTCACAGAGCCAATCAAAAGGACCATCAGGTATGTGGTGCTTACTTTCTGTCAGGCACCATCCTTGTGTCAATCTCTACTAACTCGTTCATCTGCACTATAGCCCCGCAAGGCAGGTACCCTTGCTATCTCCATTTAATGGACAGAATGAGAGTACTAGTTAAGGAATCTGTCCAAGGTCACAAACTTAGTCAGTGGCAGGAGTGGTGGTGTGTGTCAGGTGATACGGCTCCAGCTGAGTTCTGACAGTAAGGAGAACGGGCTCAGCAGGAGATGGGGCCACGGGTGGAGACAGCCACTGGCCATGGAGCAGGCATCTCATTGTGCCTCCGCGTGAACGGAGCGACAGCTAATAAGGTCGGTCTCTGTATGTCCCGGTTTGCCGGGGCCACTCTGTGTGTGCCTCTTATCCCCGTATAATTATTAATAATGCCCCCTTTCTTTCTCAAATGCGTCCTCATTTGGATAATAAGTTATATGATCATCTTAATTATAAGCTCCTCCAGGGTAGGAAAAACACATATAGCTTAATTAATACCTGTTGAATAAAAGGTTAATGAATTTTTGTTTATGGAGATGGGCCTTCCTGGAAATGAACTGACCAAGTAATGGTCTGCATGGTGTCCCCGGCAACTCTCTTGCATTCTGTGGCTCATAACTCTTTCCTAACTACCCCCCTCAGGTGTAAATGCCCACTCTCCCCCAACTCTTCTGGGTTATCCCACAGCATCTCTGAGTTCAATGAAGAAATGGATCTGGGTTAGAGACAAACACAGAAACTCTTGGACTTTTCTTTTGTCTCTTCTAAGTAAGAGATGTCCCTGGGTCAATCCATCGTTTACCTGCCTTACAGTAAGCCTTGCTCTCTCTCTCTTAGACAGAAGCCAGTCTCCTGTCCTCAAGTATGCCTGCCACTCAGAAGTCAGTGCTCCCTGATAAATCCCTCTCTTGGCTCCTCATCAACTCTGCAGTCACCTGCCACTTCCAGGCCAGTGAGGCACAGGGCAATGCTGGCCAGTACCCCTTCCCATGTTCCCTGTTCCCATCCCACAACCTCTTTCATCAGAGCAAGTCTACTCTGGTTTTCTCCAATCTTGACATTTGGTATTATCTAATTATCTCCAGCCCCTTATTTGTGCTGGGTCTCCTTACTGTGACATTAAGATAATCCCATTTCCCTAATTCTATCATCACACTACTCCGGTTTATTGCTAGGAAAGATGAGCTATCTTTACAGGGTCAGAGATAAAGACAGGTGAAAGAATTGAACCTTATTTTAAAGTATGAAGTCATTTTCCCAACTCTTCCATGGGAAGAGTTCTTCATTTCTTCCTAAGGCGTCGTTGGTAGGATATTTGTTCCTATACTTTAATACTTGCATTTTGAGCTCTTCAGACGAAAAACATGAAATAAAATGGTGAGATTTTATTATCAACATTAATAATATTAATTTTTAAAGCTATTATAATTTGGTCTTGATTCATGGCAACCATATGGCACTTATTGGACAAGCACATTATTGCTTAATTAGAGGACCAAGAGCTCCTGGTGACGTGACAAGAGTTTGGAAATGCTGCCTTCTGAACTGACATCAGAGCAAGTAAAAGACAGAGCCTCTGGCTCAGATTACGAGGAGAGAGGGGTGAGCACCCTCCTGTTGCTGAGGGGATAACTGGCTTTCCTTCCTGTGCTCAGGTTCTACCTTTGCTTCAGGGCCTCCGTACCACTAGATGCCATGGTTTATACTGTATTCATTAGGGTGATGCTAATTGCCGTAACCAATACGCACCAGCGTGTAGGAGGCTCAACACAATAGAAGTGTATTTCTTGCTCACAGTAATTCCAGATAAGCTTCCCCTCACAGTGGGTTTCAGAGACCAGGCTTGGTGCCCACAGAGGGCATGGTGCCCACCTGCCTACTGGTCTTCCCATCTCAGGGCCATTCCATTTGCTGTTCCTTCTCCTTTCTCCCAGACCTATTAATAAAGGGCCCCTTGCCATCGGTCATAGCCCGAACAGCATGACCTCAGTGAGGCCTTCTGTGCTACCCCCTAAAAATAGCCACATTCCCCCCGCACTGTCCATCCTGTCATCTTGGGTTTGTTTTTTTTTTCCGAAGCACTTACCAGTGTTTGAAATAGTCTTACTTATTTAGTTGTTTACCTCATTTCTCCTGCTCTCCACTAGAATGCCAGTCTTGTTCTATTATTTCCCACTGCATTTGCAGCACTTACAACCCTTAGCAGGCACTCAAAAGGAAGGGAGGGACAGATGGAGGGGTGGAAAGAAAGTTTAGGTCATGTCCCGAAAGTCACTTTTCCTGAACAGCGCCCCCTCTGTCTGAGTTCTTCCACTGGGCTCTGTACAGGGTACCTGTCACTCTGTGGTGGGAGGAGAACATGCATTTTGACTTGTCCTTCCCGCAATGGGGATGTGCCAAACGCCGCACCCTGTGTCATCCTGGCCTCCCATTTGCAAGTTGGCTGGAGTGGGGGCGGGGGGGGGGGGCTTTTGAAAACAAAGGTCAAGGGTTCAGCCTCTAAGGGGGCCAACTTGCTCGGCTCCAAGGAAAGTTCTGTTCTATGGACACACCTCTAACTCTGGCCAAACAGCTACAGAACTTATTACCCTGACAGGTCATGCTGCTCTTGCTTGAATTTCAGAGGATATAGCAATCGGCTTCCCAGACCGACATTTTCCCCTCACCTATCTGGGGATACCCCAGGGAAGGACTTCTCATCAATCCAGCCCAGTACTTGGAAAGCCATGTACTGTAAACTAACCACAGGGTGCGAGCCGTCTCTCCCTGCCACAGGGCATTCTACAGGCTGCATGAGTCACACAGAGGGAGAGTTCCAGATGTAGACACTATCAGCCCTCCTCCCCGCCTCCGAGGGGAACACTGAGCCCTCTCAAACTGTGTGGGTTGGAAAGCCAGGCCATCCAAAATACCCCTCAGGAGCCCCGGCAGGCCTGGCGACATCTCTCCAGCCTCCAGAGGACTGAGTAGCAGCTTTAGCTGCATTCCTTCCTGCTAGACCATTCCTCTGTCCCCAGTCAGTCCATTCCAACCCACCTCAGCCTCTAAGGAACGGTGCCTCTCCCATTCCTTCCCACTAAAGGCAAGAAAAAGGAAGAAAAAACACAGGCAGCAGAAAAGAACTGGAGTCCCCTTCCATTCTCCACCAAGTCTCGGGCTTCTCAGACATATTCAGCATTCCCCAGGGAGTAGGAACTAGGCGTCTTCTACCTCAGCTTCCTAACTCGTAAGTTGGAACATAATGTCTTTAAGATGGTGACTCACTACAGCAGTGAAAACTGACTAATTATTTTGATCTTCTTGAAGCCACTTGCCTCATTAGTGGATATTCTCCATCCTGGGCTAGGACCCAATCCTGCAGTCAAATTGGCTGAGTCAACCATACATGAAGTGTCCAGACAGTCTGGCCCCTCTCCTTCCCTTAGGTCATGCCTAAACTCCTCTCTCTCCTGCTCTAAAATAGACCTGTCCTTCTAAAAACAGGTGTCTAATCTAAATCAGTGGGTACCTCAGAGCAGAGGACTTATCCCCATATTGAGAAGAATGCCTCCTTCCTCCCAGATCTGGTCATGTTGAAGCCACATTGAAATGAATGAGATTGAGTAAAATCATACTATCTGAACACGCAAAGAACCCTTTAATAACTCAATCCTAACTAGACTTAAATCAGGGCTGAGAAGGGTGCCTGGGTGGCTCAGTGGGTTAAAGCCTCTGCCTTCGGCTCAGGTCATGATCTCAGGGTCCTGGGATTGAGCCCCGCATCGGGCTCTCTGCTCAGCAGGGAGCCTGCTTCCTCCTCTCTCTCTGCCTGCCTCTCTGCCTACTTGTGATCTCTGTCTGCCAAATAAATAAATAAATAAAATCTTTAAAAAAATTTAAAAAAAAAAATCAGGGCTGAGATTCACAGATGTAACTGCCAGCCAAAGCTGGGCTTCAGATTTCATTGTCTGAGCATCTATTATGTGCTGGGAATAAAAGTTAAAAGGAAAAAAATAGGCATAGAAGCTGCCAGAACTGCAACAAGGGAGAGTTCCTATTTCTGCCTATTCCACACTCTTTTGGATCACTTTCTCTCAACCCCTGAAACTCATCCCCACTTCCCACTTCTGCCATCCATAGTTCTCAGATGGAACATCATAAATAAGTCAAAATGCTTCCTCAACTTCTTCCAATATAATGGAACTTTACAAATAGAATTCTACAGGCAATGCCTTCATCCATGATAACTCATGGGATAACCCATGATAATGTTATGAGTTACGCCAATGGCAGAAACTTCAAGGGCAAAGGCAAGGAAGTAGGAGATGAACTTGGCTCAGGCCTCACAGTACCCTCAAATCCAGGCCCGATTATACCAGAACTGATAAAATAGAAGCTGGCAAAATGTCAAGTGTGACCAAACTCAAACTTCTCTGCCAAAAGCACATTATCCCACTTCCTGATATTCTCACCAAATCCAATTCAGTGGCCACAGTGCGATAGAAAAGAACCTCTATGGAAAAACACACCATATTCAGTAGCTCAGTCTGCAGAATTGAAAGCCAAGCAGCCAATGAAGGTCCGTAGCAGGGACTTAGCTACGGTCTCTCTGAGGACAAGGACTCCATTTTAATCACTGTAATACCCTCAGGCCAACCCCAGGTGTCTAGTAAATATCTGAACTGATGCACTTCTACACTCCAGACTGGGAACAGATCAGAGAAAAATTTTAGAGTCATATAAGACAATAACATTTAGGGGCGCTTGGGTGGCTCAGTGGGTTAAAGCCTCTGCCTTCGGCTCGGGTCATGATCCTAGGGTCCTGGGATCGAGCATCGGGCTCTCTGCTCAGCGGGGAGCCTGCTTTTCACTCTCTCTCTCTGACTGCCTTTCTGCCTACTTGTGATCTGTGTCTGTCAATAAATAAAATCTTAAAAAAAAAAAAAAAAGACAATAACATTTAGTCAACTCTGAGTAAAATGACATTCATCACAGTAAAAAGCCAGGAAGGTAATTCACCAATCTCCACATCAGGCCCAGGCCTTGCAATCCTAAAAGGAAAGCCTTATTTACATGCAAGAAACAGCATGCAAGAATTATGTTGCTTCCTCTGTAAATCCTAAAACCCCATACTTCATGAACTGAATGTAGGATTAATTTGCCGAAGACAGTATACTCAGCTAGTTTTGAGAATGAAAAGGCCTGAGCTCCTACTGAAGCAAAACACAGAAGTGTGTTATGACTCTGGACTGTCCTCCTGAGCAAGGGCAGAGGTTGCTTTTCAGCATGTCATCCACAGTCTGACACAAAGGAACTCTTTGCTCTTCAGGAAGCACCAGAAGGTACAGAACATTCTGAGGTTCAGGGAAGCCTCAACTTCCTATTGTTTCAGAACCAGGAAAGGATGAAATCAACACGCCCATCATACTGTAATCAGCATCTCCTGGGGATCTCAGAAAATTATAATAGATTATTTTCCCACCCTTCTCATTTTTGGTACCCCTATAGCAATCTGTCTATATCATTGGTTCTTAATAGGCTCATGTCCTTCTCTTTGAGAACTAAAAAACAGTCAAAGTCAGATCAATAGTAGGCCATTTAAGATAACATGGTATAACCAAATACCTGTTATGATACAGGAGTTCTAAAGGGAGAATCAGAGAAATTCAAAGGTTGTTAACGACCTATGGTACAGTCTGTGTGTTGCTTGGTGCCCCCACTACCTTAATGTATATTCATAAACCATAGAACACCACCACGTATATTTTTCTCTGTTGGCATCTTCTGAAGTCTGGGCTCAAAGGGCTGTGTATAGTGCTCTAAAAAACACTAATTCACAAGAACCCCCAAATCCAGCTAGGCCAAGTAAGGGCTTTGCTGGGAAAATCATAATAATAAAGCCCTAAAAGACATTAATGATCAGCTAGCTCAAACCCTTGTCTTACAAAGGAGAAAACTGAACTCTGTTTTAACATCAACCTCTTAACTATGTTTCTATTTCTTCTGGCTCATCCTTTATACAGATGCCTGGTCTTGTAACTGAGACACAGTTCTGATCGTTTTACTCTGCTAATTAAAGCTCTCCATCACACCCTTCAGGATAAAGCCCAAAATCTTTAGTATAACATACAAGGCTCTTGATGACCTGGCCTCTGCCTTTCTCCAAGCAGCATAACCCTCCAGTCCCCTACCATAAACTCTCTCTCTCTCTCTCTCTCTCTCTCTCTCCCCTCTGACCATAATGAACAATTTGAAGTTCTTGAAATATCCAAATGAATGTTTTGCTTCTAATATGTTAAGTACCTTATATTGGACCAATCCTCTCTGGATACCTGTTATCTAATAAAAACTCAAAAATAACTGTTTGTGCGCACTAGAGGGCAACCAAAAGCAGGCAGAAACTAGGTAAAGGGAGCACTGGACAAGTTTTCTGGGTTTCACAACTTTTTGTTTTACCAAGGGCCCAAATAAGCATCCTACTAAATGACTACAAACCAGATAGAAACCTGCAGAAGACTGAGTTTGAGGCAGCTGAAAAAAGAAAAAATTCCCCAAAAGGAGAGAGTCTCAGAAGGGAACTCTAAATTCTGCATATAAACTCCATCCAAATCTCCAGTTGACTCCTAAGCATGGGACAGATTCTAAACAACCCAGCTAAGATTAATAAAACTGATCAGAGATTTCAGTTTCTACCCACTACAGGGAAAATGGAGTTTGATGTTTGAATTCAGTCAAATTCAATACCTGCTAAAATAAAAAATTAACATTCTTCAGAGGGACAAATTGAACCCATAGACTCTACAATGTATCATCAACAATGTCCAGAATATAATCCAAAATTGCTAGACACATGAAAATACCGTCCATATGTAAGGGAACAGGCAATCAAAGGAGAAGAGCCCTGAGATGACTCAGCTTTGGAATTAGCAGACAGGCTGTGTCATACACAGTGCTTTCTCATCTGTTCCTCTGCACATACAGCAACTTCTACCTGAAAAATTCTTCTCCCACTGGTAGATAACTCTTACTCATCTAATCTCAGGTCTGAAGTCCTCCAAGAAGCCTTCCCAGTATACCTCATTCTTCCTGATCACTCAGTAACTTGTCTAATTGTCTGGTAACTTGCCCGCCTCCTCCTTCATCTTTCTTAAGGATAAGGAGTGGGTTGTTTTCATCTATAAAATCAATGCACAGTTTGGATGATAAATGAGGGTCCAATGAATGAATCAATGAATAAAGTGACTGAGGGTGATATTAAAAGCTTGAGTATCATTGACTCATGAGTAGCCCCTTTGTACTAGGTTTATACTGCCTTAAAACTGCATGGGTCCTTTTCTTTTGCTATGTCTGATGTCAGTGGTTCTTGTGGCAAGGAGTCACATGTGCTCTCATCCTGCATATTCCCACATTCAAAATCCTGTTGACTAGTCTCCTTGATCCCCACTTTCCCCAAATATGGGTCTTATTCCTTCTTAATATCAATTCCCAACATGCCTACTAACCCTTCCCCTTAGAACAATTAACATGGGATGCCTGGGTGGCTCAGTCAGTTAAGCGGCTGCCTTTGACTCAGGTCATGATCCCAGAGTCCTGGGATCGAGTCCCACAACGAAATCCCAGCTCAGCGGGTAGCCTGCTTCTCCCTTTCCCTTTATCTTGTTCTTACTCCCTGCTTGTTCTCACTCACTCTTTCTCTCTCTGACAAGTAAACAAATAAAATCTTTTTCTAAAAAGTTTAGAACAATTAGCATAATTTTAGCTAACTTTTATTGAGTGCCTTCTGTAACACCAGGCAGGCACAGTGTTATGCATTTATCAAGTATCTAACCCATTTAATTCTCTTAACCCCCTATGAGGGAGGCATTATTATTACTGCCATTTTACATATAACAAAACTAAAACTCAAAGGTTATTTATAAGGCTAACAATTTGACAAACTCCTTTGCCTGCCAAACCAGAGAAAGAAAGAGACTTCAAGAGAAGCAGTTTTCCCCCTCATTTCTGACACTCCTTAGACATCTCACTTCTAATCTGAAGAGGCATTTTGAATTGGGCAGTGTGTCTACCCATAAAATCTAAAATCTAAATAAGCACCACAACCCACATGAAGAATTGATCAGCCAACTTAAAGATAACCTGTACAGATGCTGCCTGCTGCCTCCCCATTCTGTTCAGCTTTCTTTTGCCCACTCAGAGGGTTGTGAGTGGGAATCCCACATCTACACTCCTGAGAGTAGAGGCATCTCTCTGTTCCTGGCTGGGACTGAGGAGGATGGGGGACAAGCTGAAGGAACATGGGTATACATGGCACAAAAGCCCATTCTCCCAAGAGTAGAGACTGTTTGCTGGGCCTAATGGGATTGGAAAAACAGTTTGAGGGCTGATGTAACACAGTTCCCCAGAGACAATCAATCTCTGAGAAATCACTGAAACACTAATGGGATTAACGGGCAGAAGATACTTTGAAGTTTCACCCTATCCTGTTTTATCCAAAGCTATTTCTTCATACACCACATGCCCTCTACAACATATGCCGTTTTGATTATTTCTTTTACTCTCTGGGTATTTATTAAAAATTGGCCTTCTGGTTCTCCTTTATCTTGTGGAATTCTTTCTGACTCTGAGAGCCAATGTTGAAACTCAGTTAAAACATAAATTGTCAAGATAAGACATGGGAGATCTACAAGTCCTAAATCTTGCTCACCAGCCACTGATGAAAAGCAATATTTTGATCAAGTTCTTTTCTTTGTTTCTGAAAGAAATTGTGTGCTGGAAACCTTTACAAATATTGAACTTCAGGCTAACACACATGTGGACTTTGTCCAAAAGTTACTTGAAAGGTAACACTCACTCAACAAACATTTTAAAGGATTCTCTAACATCTTATTTCCTCACTAACACTCTCTAAAGCCAGGTTAAGTTCATCATGCCATTATGCCATTTTTGCACTTAGTAAGATCGAGATAGCTGAGGTCTTTATGTGACTTTCCCAACATTTCAGAGCAAGGCAGTTAGAAAATTTTGATTTACACCCAAAGTCCTTTTTTAGTCTCCACTGCTTATAGAGCACTAAGCCACCCTCCAACCTGAAGACTTGAGAAACTTCAGTTACTTAAACCCAGAGCAGCTGGGGGTGGGGGGGGACTGAAAAAGCAAATACGGCAGTGGGTCTGTTGCTTTCAGTTAGTTCAGGGACAAATTAGAGAGGCTCTCCTTAGAAAATCACCTCAAGAATAAAGTGCCTCATTAAAACAGTTTCTTAGCATTAAACTTGTTCCATTTTTCACAGTTTGGTTAAAAAGCAAAGGTTTACACTTGATTTATTTGCACTGGCAGGAAGCAAGACTAGTTCATTTGAATCACTCAACAGAAATCTGAAACTCCAGAGAGTCAACCCATGTTTTTGTAAGTCTCTCCCAATTCCATAAATTATGGAACTCTTTTAAAATGCTATCATGTGCATAATTAGTACTGCTAGTCTTCTTATTAGAACCGAAATGATTTTCCTCAAATCATTACACTGCTTATTAAAACGATAAAGGCCTTGTCTTAAAATACAACCAAGAATTTACAACGGACAATGCTCACCAAAGGATTAGAAGACACACCCTTTTGCTTCCCAATTCCACCAATTATTATTGCCACTGCAATTTATTGAGCACCTACACTATGTACGCACCACATATGCTTTATCTCACTTGTTCCTCAATCACCTTCAGAAACCAGAATTGTCTCTATGCTTCTGATATGGAAAGTGACATTTAATGAGGTAAGCTGCTCATGATCCCACAACTAGTAAATGATGGGACTGCGATTTAAACCCAGGACTGAAAGCCATCTGTCTCTAAATTCTCCTCAGTTCCCTCATTCTCCTCTGCGACCTCTGTCTGAGAAAGGACAATAATTCTTTTTTAAGTTACATGTAGCCAAATCAGAGGCGCAGGTGATAAGCAAAGGACAGTTTTACAAGTTGCAATGGAGAATGCACACAGACAGGTAATCTCTCGTAATTAACCCCCAGTAGTCCTAGAACTATAGATTTGGCACAAACCTTAAAGATCATCCAGTTCAACTCTTTCATTCCAGATAAATTCACCCAGAGAGGTGAAGGGATTCGTCCCAGGTAACAAGACCAGGTCTCCGGATTCCCAGGTTTCTGCTTTCTCTATAAGCATCCACTATGTGTCCTCAAACAGATCTGTCTGCATTCACTTGTGTCTAGCACACTCAGACCCTTTCAGAAAGAGGAAAGACAAGGCAGACTGTGGAGAATGCAGCCAGAATAACGGTGCATAAAGCAATTGTGCAACAGTGCGAGGGGATTTTTAGTAAAGCATCAGCTTGAACAACAAACAACAGGGTCACATGCATTCTGAAATGGAGACTCCATGGGGGAAGTAGGGTCTTGAAGGCAAGCAAGGTATAGAGAGGCAAAGAGAGGGAAGAGGGACATTGCAGGCCTTGGGGATGGAATAAGAAACTGAGTAGCTTGGTCCAACACTGCAGGGTAGCTGACAACTTGGTTTTCCAATTACTCAGGCAAACTTAATCAAGATGATGTGACTTTTGACATCTGCTATACAGATTGATAGGAACACTTCACTTCAGCTGAGTTTCAGGCCCCAGAGACTGAGAAGCCAGCTTCTCATGCAGGTGGCTCCAGTTGTGTTTTCGATAAGCCACAAATAGCCTCGCTTTGTACTAGGGCCATGACCCTGACAAGCCATCATCATCACTGGAATGTCTTAGAGGCCAAGGGAAATGCACAGAGCTGCCAGAGTCATTGCGACATCGATCCAAATCCCAGGGGAGGGGGACCAGAGCCTGACTCAGCAGTGGTAAATTCACTTGCCAAACTCTTCTGGCACCTGGACCAGGCTCGAAGACATTTCTGGATCCCATCTTTCTGAGAACCTTCACCACAAGTTGAAAGCCATTTTCCTTCTTTGGAAAGCAGAAAGGCTACACAAGATGCCTCCCATCAAGAAAAGTGACTAGTCTTGTTACCAAGCTATGGACGGTAGGCAGAAGAAGCATTATGGATTACAAAATAGAGCACAGGATGTGGAATCCAGAGACTCCTGTCCTGCCTCAGCCATTTACTCACTGCGTGAACTTGGCATGGTCCTCGAGCCATTTTGGCACCAGCTCCCTTATCTTTAAAGTGAGGACACTCATACTGCCTATCCTTGATAAGGCCATTATAAGGTGCAAGTGACATACAAGGAAATTCACTATAAATTTTAAAGCATACAAATCTCAATGGTCATATTTTAAATACCGAAGGCATATCCAAGGGTTTTCCAGACACATTGGCAAATGAGAGACAGAAATTATTCTAGTTTTAATGAGGATGACCAAGAGGGCTATTTGCTTTGGGTTGGTTCTCAGTAAAGGAATCCAGAAAAGCAGACTGAGGAGGAAGTTTCTTCTCAACAGAGTTCTATGTTTACAGCATGGATGTCAACTCAGAATGGCAAAGCCACCGGTAATGATAACAGTCACCTTTTGGGAAGCCCCTCCCATGGGCCAGGCTTTGTGCTAAGTGTTCTGTATCCATCACTTCTAACTCTCTTTGTTAGGCAGGCAATCTCTCCCTTCAGTCCTCTTGTTTACTCCTCTACTATTAATTGAGGGCACTTCCATCCCTCTTCTCATCTCATTTCTAGGTTTCCCTACTGGATGAGTAGTATTCTAACTAGTTTATACCCAGGGACATCTAATGGACAGAGTTAATGTACCTCAAAAGCATGTCCTGTTTTTTCTTTTATTTTTATTTTTTGTTTTGTGGATAAGAAAGAACAGACCACATCCACCTGTGAACTTTCCCATTTATTTCCTCCAACTTTGTCATGCACTCCCAGCCTCCATGCAGAAAACCAACTGGGTGGGGCTTGTGTCTCTATGGAGGTAAAATCAGCATCCTCGTCCCAGCTGAAGAGATGGGCTCACAATCTGCTCCTCAGAGCCAGAAACAAGGGGTCCTCAAATGGGAGGGAGCAGTTCTCAGATGCTTGCAAAGCTCTTGAATAAAGTGGCTATCTCTCTCACATGGAAAGTACTATTCTTTGGAAGTAAGATCCTTTCTGAGAGAGCACAGGGATGGGAAAAGGTGGATGGGAGGTTATGAAACCAAAACTGAGGCGATGATCCCCTCAATACTCATAGTGAACCTGCAAAATGGCCATCATTATCTCCATTTTAAAGACAAGAAAACTGAGGCTTACGGGTAAATAAACGGACATCAGCAACCTTACAATCTGGTTGGGAATACAAAAATAGAACACACAAAAACCAACAGAAAACAAGTAAGTACCAAGGTTGTAGGGTTAAGTGCCCCAAGAAGGACAGGATGTCTTTCTCCTGAGCCTCGGCTTCCAAACATCACCCCTTCAAAACAAAACAAAAATCCCCAAGACCATTTCCACCCCCTGAGTCTCCAAAGAGGTCAAGTTTTCTATAGAGTCACCGGCTTCGCTTTCTTTGGTCTTGGACTTAAAAAGCTGGAACCACTGGAGGCCATGGAGCCCTCCATTTGTCCACCAGGGTTCACACATCTCCACCTAAGGCTCCACTCCCCACACAGAGCAGCTTGGCTGCACCCAGGAAAGTGCAAGTGACTTTTACAAGGCAAGAAAGTAGGCCATAGTCTCCATCATTTCTCACAGTTTGAGGCTCCTATTCTCTCTGGGCTCATTTGCCTTGTCGGAGCATTTATCTCTGCTGCTGTGAGGCTGTGCAGTAAGTTCTGAATGGCGGGGAGAGTTGACACGCTGGGCTGGGCGCCTTTCACTGCAACACCAGCCCCTTGGGCCAGCCCTCTGCACAGTGATGAAGCAGGGAGTGGAAGGTGATCTTCGCACCCCTCTTCTGCCTTCTGTGGGACCCTCTGCCCTTGGCTCAGCCTCCAACAAATCCCCAAGAACGAGGGAGCCAGCGTGCGGGGTCCTCACCAGCTCCACACCCAGAGACCCCTTCACACTCCCCACACCCACACTGTCCTTGGCAAGGTTCTGTCAACCAAATAAATAGTGCTGATAATTCTTATCTCCCCCTCCACTCTAAACTTTATCAAAGAGAGATGGACTGCTACGAACCAGAGCATTTGACCAGCATGGAATGACCAGAGCTACAATGCCAAGTCAGTCAGTAGATAGTCTTTCAGCTGAGAGCAAAGGACCTTGACATTTTCGTTCCTCTTTATAGCCTTATCTTGAACAAATGAGCAGTTTCCATTAGGTGTTTTTGAAACATTAAAAAGAGCTCTCTGGCCATTATGTCCTTGATGAGATGTCAGGGTATGGAAACTCCAGGGTGGAAATTACCATAATAATGGTTCATAGTCTTTTCCCCCACTTTAGGGGTATTGGTATTTCCCTGAATTTCAAACATTCTTCAAAACTCAAAGTACTGAATCTCAAATACTTAGATCTGTGATAGTGAAGGTGTAAATACAGGGGTGGGGGTTTGGGGAGGGCTGCAGCAGGCCCTCCTTAGTGGCCCTGGTCTGCCTAAATTAAGGGATGATTTGGGGATGTGGGCAGGTCAACATTTGGTCTACTCTGGTCTACTCTGAGGAAAGGAGATGAGCACACGTCAGAGTGACCATCCGTCCATCCATCGAGTGCCTGCTACCTGTCAGGAACTGCGCTCAGCAAATTGACCACAAACTGTGCCTGCTAGAAATTTGTGATTTCCAACCACACTACACTTAGCAGCCATCTAGGGAGAAAGGGGTGCAGGACAGGGGGTCACTAGTTCCCTAAACGTAGGGTCCCAGTAGGAAGGGCCAGAACAGGAGCAATTAAAAAAAAAAAAAGGCAAACACTGAAAAAAGAAATGACCTCAACATCCAGCACATAACAGATGCTCAAAAAAAGATTTCTGGATAAATGAACAAACAACATAGGACTCTCTATTTTTTAAAATGTGAAATAATTCCAAGGGAAATAGCTGCTTATCAACAATAAGCTATTAATTTTTTCCAGTTTTTGTTCTTATCTGTTATACATCCATATAATTAAAAGAGACAGATAATTCTAAACAGCTCATCACAAAAGAAAACCACAGTTCCCTTTCTTACCCCCCACTTCCCCTTCCAAACAACAACTGCTTTCAACTTTTTAGCTGCTTCTTTCAGTAGTTGATTCCATATTTTTAAATAATATGCTCATACAGTTTCTTACCAATTTTTGACTTTTTTTCCTACCACGTTTTCCTTCCAGTTCAGTCTCCCCCACCCTCCTCAAGAGCTACATCATAATTTAATTTAGATCAATACATCTGCACCATTGTTACTAAAAAGGATCTCCTCTCATGTATTTCATTGGCCTCTGTCCTGTGTTGGATTCTGAATCCCATGTTTCCCTTGGTTTTGCCCTCCTTCTGGTGAAGAATATCCTCTAGGAGCTTCCTAAGAAAAGGTGCATGTGTGCTGAGGCGTTTTTGGTTTGGGATTTGTTTGGTGGTTGTTGCTGCTGTTACTGTTCACATTTTTATCTATATGAAAATGTCTTTGTTCTACCTTGTTGTGTGAATGATAACTTGGTTGGATATAAAATTCCCAACTGGAAATCTCATTTCCTCAGAACTTTGAGGGCACTGCTCCATTGTATTTTAGCTTCTAATAAAACACCTTAAACCAGGTTGATTCCTGGTCTTTCGTAACCTATTTGTTTTCTCTCTAGAAACTTGTAAGATGACTCAATTGTCCTCACTTTTCTGAAACTTCACAATGAGGTACCCTTGGCATAGGCCTATTTCATCCATTTGTATGGGCACTTAACGAGCCCTTTCAATCCACAAACCAATGCCCTCTAGTTCTAGAAAATGAACTAAAACTGCCTCACTGATGATTTCCTCCCCACTGTGTTTTCATTTATCTCTTTCTGGAACTCCTAGTATTCACAGGTTGGACTTCTTGGACCTATTGGCTAATTGTCATATTTTTTTCTCCTCATTTCCACCTCTGACTTGGGGGGGTGGTGCCCTACTTTCTTGGAGATTCAACAATTTCGCTTTCCAACTATTCACATCCCTCAACTAACCACATTTTTAACTTCCCTGGTTTTCTTTTTTTTCTCTTGAATGTTCTTTAGACATAGAAATCAGTTTCTGCTTCTGAGATATAATATCATCTCTCATCTCTCTAAAGACAGAAAAGAATGTTGGTGGTTTGTTTTAACTTTTCTTCTCCTTGCATTTTCTGTTTTACATATGCCTTCTTTGCTTGTTTCTTTGGTTTCTACTTTCATTTTAAGGAACTTCCTCAAACATTAAGGTACTCTTAACTGACTGATCATATTTAAGAGTGAAACAACCAAAAACTGTCAGGACACTGAACGGTAAATGGGCCTTGTCAACCAGGCTTTGCTGGAGGGGGTTATGGCTGAATTGTCCTGTTGGGTAGACTCTGCTGTGTCTTTAGGGCTGTCTTCTTTAGGCTAATCTACTCTGCCAGCCTAAAGGATGCTAGGATATTTAAATCTCCTACCTAGAGGGCACAGGCTTAGAGACTGGCACTGTGAGGGCCATGTGGGGACACAGCTCAGAAGTCTCAGCCTTATTTTCACCCCTAATACACCACCCTAATTGTGCCAGCCATGCCCCAGTCCAGAGAGCTTCCCCTTCACCCTCAATAGAGAACAACACTCCAGTGTTCAGCTGAATGGAAGAAGGGTATTGACTCCTAGGACGGGAGTGGGATCTGAGATCTAATTATTCCTTCAACAGACCTTGAGCCAACTCCCCAGTTTATAACCCTATTTATACCACCATTTCCAAAGATACCTGAGACACTAATTCCCAAACCTTTTGGGAGCTGTGAGCTGCAGGTCTAATTGTCTCAGTTCTCCTCAGGATTCAGCTATCTCATATATGCAAAGTCAGTAGTTACTTGTCCTTCTACTTTCCAGATTTCAGAATATTGTGTGTGTCCCCCTGTTGCCACTAGGTTGCATGAAGATGGGCCTCTCTGGTGAGTTCAGGATTCAGCTCCAACCTTAACCCCCCACACCATAGTCAAGTAAGGCACTGCTTCTGGTGGTGAAAGGGACACTAACAATGTTTTACAAGAGGTGCTAAAGAACCCATCCACCATGGCCCATCTTGTGCCATGCGTCTGTGCTTGCATCAAGCTGTGGCAAGTCCAAACACAAAAACCTGGTGGAGGAACTGTGTACCAAACACCAACCAGACCAACTGAAATGAGGCTGGTCATCATGAGAAAATAGAGGAATGGACAGGCCTCTGTAAAATTATCCAAGAAGCAAAGCCCAGCAAAGCAGTTGTTTGTAGCTGGATGGTTGTTTAGGACCACGGCAAAGAATCTCGGGACAAATATGTCATCAAAGCATATTTCAAATACAAAAAATGAACAAATAAAATCATAGCCCTATATATATATGTGGTGGCTGGTGTCTTCTTTTCCATTCATTTTGTCTCTGTGGTTTATGCATTTTTAAAGATTCTTTTGCCATCATCTTAGTGTGGTTTTGGAAGAGAGCACTCAATCTGCCATATTTATCTGCAATTTCTAAACTACTGTATTTTTCTCATTTCCATATCACTTTATTCTATTTTTATAAAATATAGCATACATTCAGAAAAGTGCATAAGACATATTTTTACAGATTAATGAATACATAGAAAGCAAACTCTCGTTTGCTCACCATCCAGATCAAGAAATACAACACTACCAACACTGCCAACCCTCTCCCACACAGCCGTCCCCAGTCATGAACCAACCCCTCCTCACTATCCACACTGCTCCCTTGACTTCGGCTATAACCACGTCCTGACTTTTCTTTATGCTTGTACCACTTATGAATGTGTGCCTTAAAAGTCAGGTTTGTTTTGCCTGTTTTAGCTGCATAGGAATGGAATCCTACTGAAAATATTCTTTTGTCTTGCCTCTTTCACCCAATCTTACATTTGTTGGATCCATTCTTAATATTATGCCTCAGCTATTGGTCTTTTTCTGCATCTTTACCTTTGAATGAAATACACTTTACAACATTAATAATAAAAAATGAGAAGTGTTAGGAAGCTATGGAAGTAGCTTGTAAAAAAAGAGAGAGAAGTTAAATAATTTCCTCAAAGTTTAAGAGAAAATCCTCAGACTCAACAATGTTTCTCTTCTAAGTGTGGAACATAATTGAATTTTTCAAAGCAAGTGGCAAGCTCACCTAAAAATGGCTTTCCAGGGATGGATCTGCACGTCCTAGTGCCTATTTCCTCACCAGGAGATGCCCTGGTTTTGAGTTGATGATGTCTTCTAAGAGGTGGCATCTTCTCTCAGCGATCCCATATATTCTTATAGTACTTTGAAGTCAGCCGTAGCCCCAAGAGACATGAATCTCTACAAGCAATTATTCTTTATGTGAGGAAAATGGATTGAGGTCAGAAATTCCTTAACAATCCAGTTATTCCAGTCAGTTCTAAGAAGGCCAGGGAACAGTGAGAAAGTGGCCATTAGGGGATAAAAACTCATTTAGGGGATGCCTGGGGGGCTCAGTGGGTTAAGCCTCTGCCTTCGGCTCTCAGGGTCCTGGGATCGAGCCCCACATCGGGCTCTTTGCTCAGCAGGGAGCCTGCTTCCCCCTCTCTCTGCCTGCCTCTCTGCCTACTTGTGATCTCTCTCTCTGTCAAATAAATAAATAAAATCTTAAAAAAAAACTCATTTAGTTTAGAATTCTGAAAACATCCTTAAAATCCTCGTAATCTCATTTTTTTCAGACAAAGAAACCAAAGCCCAAGTGAGATAAAATTATTTGTCCAAGCTCCAAAGTTTATCAGATTGTTAGGGTCTTCACCTATGGAAGGCAGGTGTCCAACATGATCTTGAAGAGCCTGAAGAGTACTAAAACTCTAACTCCTGTTGTCTATAGGCAAATCAATCCCACACTACAGGAACAGCCATCACTAAAAATGCATCTTCGTGCTCTGTGTTCTCCATGCAAAACAAGGCCCTTTACCCATCAGGGGTATGACTCTGTGTGTTTGTGTGTGTGTGCATGTCTGCATAATTACCAGCAAAGAGAATTATGTCTGCATTAGAAGAGTCTTCCCACAGTGCTATGGGATTCACCAAGTGGAAAGATCTTTCATCTCCTGATACCTCAGTAAACAGAGGGAGATTGCACCTGTACCCCAGGAAGGCAGGATGTGGTCTTTAAGAACACAGAGCCACCTCAGGAAACAAGCCTCAGAACATCCCACTTGGGGAGCTTTGTCAACATCAATACAGCAATCACAAAGCACCCACCTACCATCTATCCTGCAGGGAGCTTCTGTCTCATTGGCAAGACAAGGTTGATACATGAAACTGTGAGAAAACAGTACAAAGCAGTATGCTAAACTCTCTGATCAGACATTCTGTGCCTTTGGAATTGAGAGAAGGAAGGAGGCAGCCTGTGTAGGAGTCATGAGAGAAGGAGTTCTTCTGGGCTTTAGTTTCTTCTCAGTGTAAAATTGCCTGGTAAACCCTCAGTCACTTCTGCCCCAGGACCTTGGATTCTCCCCATAGCAAACCCCAAAATGTTGGAGTTGTAGTGAGAAACATCTTCGACTCCAAAGTCATACACAGGACTTCCAGATGGGAAGCCTGAGTCCTGATCCTGGGTCCTCCGGTGGCCCACACTGGCCTCCGTGACAAGACTCCCTTCCTCTAATATCTCAATATCTCTACTTGTCAAGCAGGCACCAGGATGCTGGACATGGATAGCCATGACCACCAGGAATGGGGCAGGGAGCAGGAAGACTCTAGAGTTCACAGGAAGGAAGTAGTTCTATACACTTGAGGTGGTGCTCTTTCTACAACCTGACAGATTTTTGTTTTCTGATGACCCATCAGATAATCCAAGTCTCAGAACTGCCTTTCCAAGTGTACTGTCCCTTTCTCATGGCCTGGCCAGTATCAGCAGCACGTGGCTGGAGTGGGATGCAAGATTTCCTACTTGTTTGTTTTCTAAGTAGGACCCATCACTGAGGGGAGATGACTAAACCTCCTTTTGTCAGGAAGAATCCCAAGATTTTTAAATGGAAAGCCTAAAGCAAAAACAAAACAAAATAAAACAAAAAAACAAACACAAAAAAACCCTGTTATTGAACTTTACATAGGAAACCTCCCTGGTCAGAGAAGACACCTTAAGACTGTAACTGGAGAGAAAAGTGAACACTTTTTTCTTGACTTTAAAAGAAATTCTGCCTAGTATTTTGGAAAACAGAGAGCAGAATGGAGGCAAGGGAAAAGAAATGTCCAAGGATAGGTGAAAGGACAATTAAAGTGATGGAGCTTTAGAGATTCTGTGATTATTTGGCTTTGCTGAAATAATTAGTATTTAATATTTTGCCAACTACATTCCAGCTGTCTTATTCATGATCCATGCCTGTGTGTCTCCAAATGAAGAAGGCAGACACCACTCCCTTCATTTCTCAGGAAGGAAAATTAAAAAGTACAATAATGGAAGACATTTTAGTACAGAACTATCACATCCTACACTGATAACAGTTTGGAGTCTTTACATTCCCAATGAACACAGCCCCTGGCTCCTTTCTAGCAAGGAATTTATCTATCTCTTTCCCACCTTAGTGAAAACTGGATTACCCAAAAAAAAAAAAAAATCAAACCGAAAACAGCCAAGGTACCAGTATTTATTTACATCAGACAAAAATAGACTTTAAAACCAAGACTGTAGCAAGAGACAAAGAAGACACTACATAATGATAAAGGGATCAACCAAACAAGAGGATATAACAATTGCAAATATATAGGGCAAATATTAACAGACATAATGAGAGAGATGGACAGTAATACAATAATGGTAGGAGACTTTAATATCCCACTTACATCAATGCAGGTCATCCAGACAGAAAATCAACAAAGAAACACTGGCTTTGAACAACACATTAGACCGGATGGATGTAACAGGTATATACAGCACATTCCATCTAAAAAGCAGAATACACATCGTTTTCAAGTACACATGGAACTTTCTCTAGGATAGATCACATGTTAGGTCACTAAACAAGTCTCAATACCTTTAAGAAGATCAAAATCATATCAAGTATCTTTTCTGACCACAATGGTATACAACTAGAAATCAATTACAGGAAAAAAAGACTGCAAAAAATACAAACACATAGAGGCTAAACACCATCCTATTAAACAACCAGTGTCTGAATGAAGAAATCAAAGAGGAAATTAAAAAGTATATGAAGACAAATGAAAATGAAAACACAATGGGCCAAAATCTTTGGAACATAGCAAAAGCAGTTCTAAGAGGCAAGTTTATAGTGATACAGACTTCCAAAAGAAATAAGAAAAACCTCAAATAAATAACCTAACCTTACATCTAAAGGAACTAGAAAAAGGAAGAAGAAAGCCCAAAGCTAGTAGAAGAAAGGAAATAATAAAGAAAGTAGAAATACATGAAATAGACTTAAAAAATAGAAAAGATCAATGAAACCAGGAGCTGGTTCTTTGAAAAGATAAAAAAAAAAAAAAACAATAAATATTTTAGCCGGACTTATAAAGAAAAAAGAGAGAACTCACATAAACAAATTCAGAAATGATGGAGGAGAAATAACAACCACAGAAATACAAAGAATTATAAGAGAATATTATAAAAAATTATATGCCAATAAATTGGACAAACTAGGAAAAAGTAGATAAATTCCTAGAAACATATAACCTTCCAAGACTGAATATGGATAAAATTAAAATTTATACTAATTACTAGTAACAAAATTGAACCCATAATCAAAAAAACTCCTGGGTGCCTGGCTGACTCAGTGAGTTAAGTGTCTGCCTTCAGCTCAGGTCATGATTTCAGGGTCCTAGGATGGAGCCCTGAATCAGGCTCCCTGCTCAGCAGGGAGTCTGTTTCTCCCTCTCCCTCAGGCCTCTCCCCTGCTTGTTCACACTCTCTCTTTCACTCTGTTTCTCTCAAATAAATAAATAAATCTTTAAAAACAAAACAAACAAACAAACAAAAAACAAGAACAAAGACAAATTCCCAAAAAATGAAAGTCTAAGACCAGATGGCTTCATAGGTGGATTCTACCAAATATTAAAGAAAAGTTAATACCTATTCAGACTATTCTAAAAAAACAGATAAGGAAGAAATTTTCCATATTCATTCTATGAGGCCAGCATTACCCCAATACCAAAACCAGATAAAGACACCAAAAGAGAAAACTACAGGTCAATATCACTAATGAAACAGATGTAAAATACATCTGCTACAAAATGATCATCTTAATAGAGGAAGAAAAATCACTTGACAAATACAATATCCATTCATGATGAAAAGCTCTCAGCAAAGTGGTTTTAGGGGAAACATACCTCAACATAACAAAGGTCATATGTGAAAATCCCACAGCTAACATCATACTCAGTGGTGAAAAATGGAAAGCTTTTCCTCTAAAATCAGGAACAAGACAAGGATGTCGAATCTCACCAATTTTATGCAACATAGTATTTAAAGATCTAGCTGCAGCAGTCAGACAAGAAATAAAAAGCACCCAAACTGGTGAGGGAGATGTAAAATTGTCACTATTTGCAGATGATAGGATACCGTATACAGAAAACCCTCAAGACTCCACCAAAAAACTATTAGAACTGATAAATCAATTCAGTAAAGTTGCAAGTTCTAAAGTTAATATACAGAAATCTGTTGAATCTGTATACACTAACAAAGTCATAGAAAGTGAAATTAAGAACACAATCCCATTCATAACTGCACCAAAAAGAATTAATTACCTAGGAATAAATTTAACCAGGAAGGTAAAAGAACAATACTCTGAAAACTATAAAACATTGATGAAATAAATTAAAAATAACACAAACAAATAGAAAGATATACCACATTCATGGATTGGAAGAATTAACATTGTTAAAATGTCCATACTACCCAAAGCAATCTATAAATTTAATACAATCCCTATCAAAATGCCAGTAGCATTTTTCACAGAGAAAAATGGATTCAAAGAACCAGAACAAATAATCCTAATTTTTATGGAACTGCAAAAGACGCCAAATAGCCAAAACAATCCTTGAGAAAGAACTGGAGATATCACAATCCTGAGTGTCAAGATATACTGCAAAGCTACAGTATTCAAAACAGTGTGGCTCTGGCACCAAAATAGACACATATATCAAAGGAACAGGAAAGAGAGCCATGAAATAAATACACACATATATGGTCAATTCGTCTATGACAAACGAGGCAAGATACACACTGGGGAAAAGACAATCCTTCTAACAAGGTGTACAGAGAGAACTAGACAAAAGAATGAAACTGAACCAAACTTATCAAAAAGAAAAGAGAAAGAACCCAAATAAAATCACAAATGAGATAGGAGAAATAACAACCAACACCACAGAAATACAAACAATTATAAGAGAATATTATGAAAAATTATATGCCAACAAATTAGACAAACTGGCAAAAAGGGATAAATTCCTAGAGACATATAAACTACCAAAACTTAAACAGGAAGAAACAGAAAACTTGAACAGACTGATAATCAGCAAAGAAATTGAATCAGTAATATAAAACAAAACAAAACCAAAAAAAAAACTTCCAGCAAACAAAGTCCAGAACCAGATGGCCTCATGGGCAAATTCTACCAAACATTTAAAGAAGAGTTAATATATATTCTTCTCAAGCTATTCCAAAAAACAGAAAAGGAAGGAAAACTTCCAAATTCATTCTATGAGGCCAGCATTACCCTGATAACAAAACCAGATAAAGACACTACTGAAAAAGAGAACTAGGGGCCAATATCTTTGATGAACACAGATGTAAAAATCTTCAATAAAATACTAGCAAACCAAATCTAACACTACATTAAAAAAATCATTCACCACAATCAAGTGAGATTAATTCCTTGGTTGAAAGTCTGGTTCAATATCTGTAAATCAATCAATGTGATACAACACATTAATAAAAGAAAGGATAAGAACCACATGATCATTTCAATAGATGCAGAGAAAGCATTTGACAAAGTACAACATCCATTCATGGTGAAAACCCTCAACAAAATAGTTTTAGAAGGAACATATCTCAACATGATAAAGCCCATATAGGAAAAACCACAGCTAAATTGTCCATAATGGGGAAAAAACTGACATCTTTTTCTCTACAGCCAGAAAAAAGACAGGGATGTCCATTCTCACCACTTTTATTCAACAAAGTACTGGAAGACCTAGCCACAGCAATCAGATGACAGAAAGAATTAAAAGGCATCCAAACCAGCAAGGAAGAAGTTAAACTTCCACGATTTGCAGATGACATGACACTACATAGAGAAAACCCAAAAGACTCCCCCCAAAAACTGCTAAAACTGATCAGTGAATTCAGTAAAGTTGCAGTATACAAAATCAATGTACAGCAATCTGTTTCATTTCTACACACCAATAATAAAGTAGCAGAAAGAGAAATTAAGGAATCAACCTCATTTACAATTGTACCAAACACCATAAGATACTTAGGAATAAACCTGACCAAAGAAGTGAAAGACTTGTACTCTGAAAATTGTTGATGAAAAAAATTGATGACACAAAGAAATGTAAAGACATTTCATACTCATGGATTGGAAGAACAAATATTGTTAAATGTCTATACTACCCAGAGCAATTTACACACTTAATGCAATCCCTATCAAAAACCAACAGCATTTTCACAGAACTAAAACTATATATAGAGAGCCACAAAAGACCCTGAATAGCCAAAGCAACCTTGAAAAAGAAAAGCAAAGCTGGAGGCATCACAATTCCTGACTTCAATTTATATTACAAAGCTGTGATCAAAACAGTATGGTACCAACACAAAAACAGACACACAGATCAATAGAACAGCACAGAAAATCCAGAAATGAACCCACTACTATATGGTCAATTAATCTTTGACAAAGCAGGAAAGAACACCTAATAGGAAAAAGAGTCTCCTCAACAAATGATGTTGGGAAAACTGGACAGAACATACAAAAGAATGAAACTGGACCATTTTCTTATACCATACACAAAAATAAATTAAAATGGATGAGACCTAAATGTGAGAACTGAAACTAAAAAAACCTATAAGATAACATAGACAATAACTTCTCTGACATCAGCCATTGCCACTTTTTCCTAGATTTTTTTTGAGGCAAAGGAAACATAAGCAAAAATAAATTCTTAGGACTACATCAAAATAAAAAGGTTCTGCACAGTCAAAGAAACAATCAACAAAACTAAAAGGCAACCTTACAGAATGGAAGAAGGTATTTGCAAATGACATATCCAATAAAGGGTTAGTATCCAAAATATATAAATAACTTGTACAATTTAACACTCAAAAGCAAATAATCCAATTAAAAATGGGCAGAAGACATGGACAGACATTTCTCCAAAAAAGACATCCAGATGTCTAACAGACACATGAAAAGATGCTCAACAAAACTCGTTGTTAGGGAAATGCAAACTAAAACTACAATGAGATACCACCTCACACCTGTCAGAATGGCTAAACTCAACAACACAAAAAACAACAGTCCTTGGCAAGGATGTGGACAAAGGGAAATCCTCTTGCACTGTTGGCAGGAATGCAAATTGATGCAGCCACTGTGGAAAACAGTATGGAGGCTCCTCAAAAAAATTAAAAATGGAACTCCCATATGATCCAGCAATCACACTACTAGAGATTTATGCAAAGAATACAAAAATACTAAATCAAAGGGATGCAGGGACCCAGATGTTTATAGCAACATTATCAACAATAGCCAAATTATGGAGACAGTCCAAGTGTCCACTGACTGATGAATGGATAAAGAAGATGTCATGTTATGTGACAATGGAATATTACTCAGCTATAAAAAAGAATGAAATCTTGCCATTTGCAACCATGTGGACAGAGCTAGAGAGTGTTATGCTAAGTGAAATAAGTCAGTCAGAGAAAGACAAATACTGTATGATTTCATTCATATGTGGAATTTAAGAAACAAAACAAATGAGGAAAGGGGGAAAAAAGAGAAAGACAAAACAAGAAAGAGACTCTTAGCTATAGAGAACAAACTAATGGTTACCAGAGGGGAGGAATGGAAGGGGATGGGTTCGGTAGGTGATGGGGATTAAAGATGGCACTTGTCGTGATGAGCACTAGATGATGTGTGGATGTGTTGAATCACTATATCATACACCTGAAACTAATATTACACTGTATGTTAACTAGCTGGAATTTAAATAAAAACTTAAAAGAAAAAGAATGAAATGGACCACTTTCTTACACCATACACAAAAAAGAAACTCAAAATGGATTAAAGACATAAATGTGAAACTTGAAACCATTAAGCTCCTAAAAGAAAACTTAGTCAGTAATCTCTTGGACATTGGCCTTAACAACATATTTCTGGATATGCCCCCTCAGGCAAGGGAAACAAAAGCAAAAATAAACTATTGGGAACATACCAAAATAAAAAGAAAGAAAACCATCAACAAAACAAAAGGGCAACTTACTGATGGGAAAAGATATTTGCAAATGATACATGAGATAGGGGGTTGATATCCAAAATATATAAAGAACTTGTACAACTCAACACCAAAAAATAATCCAATTAAAAATGGGCAAAGGACCTGAACAGACATTTTTCCAAAGAAGACATACACACAGATGGCCAAAAGACATATGAAAAGACGCATGACATCAGGGAAATGCAAATCAAAACCACAATGAGGGATCACCTCACACCTGTCAGAGTGGTATCAAAAAGACAGGTAATTAAATGGTACCAATAAGACAAGAAGAAACATGTTGGCAAGGATGTGGAGATAAGGGAACCCTGGTGCATTGTTGGTGGGAATGTGAATTGGAGTAATCACTGTGGAAGACGGTATAGAGTTTCCTCAAAAAAATTAAAAATAGGATTACCATGTGATCCAGGAATTCCACTATTGGTTATTTACCCAAAGAAAATGAAAACACTAAAGTGAAAAGATAAACCTCTATGTTTATTGCTGTGTTATTTACAATAGCCAAGATATGGAAGCAATCGAAGCATTCACTGATGGATGAAAAGATGTCACACACACACACACACACACACACACACACACACTGCAATATTACTCTGCCATAAGAAAGAATGAAATCTTGCCATTTGTGACAACACGGGTGGATCTAGCGGGTGTTATGCTAAGTGAGATGAGTCAGATAGAGAAAGACAAATACCATACGATTTCATCTCTATGTGGAATCTAAAAAACAAAACAAGTGAACAAACAAAAAAATACAGAGAGCAAACTGGTGGTTGCTGAGACAGAATGAGTGAAATAAAGGGGATTGAGAGGTACAAACTTTCAGTTGTAAAATAAATAGTTCGTGGAGATTAAAAGAACAGGGTAAGGAACACATAACAACATTGTATCATGACAGGTGGTGAGACTCACTCATGGGGAGCCCTGACTGCTGTACAGAACCGTCAACTCAGTATGTTACAGGCATGGAACTGCTATAACTTTGTAGGTCAACTATATTTAATAATAAACAATATGTATTTTTTATTTTTTTGTTATGTTAGTCACCATACAGTACAAACAAATGACATGTAACATAAAAAAAGAATTTAAAATGATCACTGATTACAGATCACCATGACAGATAAAATAATAATAAAAAGTTTGAAATATTGTCAGAATTGCCAAAATGTGCCACAGAGACATGAAATGGGCAAATGCTGTTGGAAAAATGGCACTGAGGGACTTGCTTGCTGAGGGGGTTGCCACCAACCTTCAATTTGTAAAAAACACAGTATCTGAGAAGCACAATGAAATGAAAAAAAAACAAAAACAAAAAAAAAAAAAAAACACCGAAAAACCCGAGTGGCCTCCCTTCACTGAGGGACCAGTACAGTACCCTTCCACTTCTGCGGCACCTCGAGTAGTCAAGTGCAGAGACAGAAGGCAGAGTGGTAGCTGCCAGGGCCTGGGGCAGGGGTCTGGGATGAGGAGTTAGTGTTTATTAGTTCCAGAGCCTCAAGTCCAAAAGATGAGAAGGTTCTGGAGATGGATGGCAGGGACTGTTGCCACTGCATCATTTATGTACTTCCAACTGGTTAAAATGGTCGGTTTTGTGTTATATACATTTTAGCTCCATCCTGAGAAGAAGAAGGAATCATGGAAGTGGAGTGCTTTTGTGAAAGGAGGGCTGCCGTTCGCCCCAGGCAAGCTGCTTTAGGACTAACAGACACAGGAAAAGAGGAAAGGAGGAAAGGAGGACTCACCCCTCCCCTGCCTCAGCGGACAGCGACTTTTGTGACTAAATTTAGAGCAGAAATGAGGCTGCCTCCTTGTACTTCATCCCGCCAGTACGCACCATGGTGACCACGACAGCCAACTGGCCGCCCCACACTGGGTGTTTTGGGAACTCTGCCGGTTGCCAGAGCCACAGGCCCTCTGTGCTCAATGCCCCGCCGTCCGGAGGGATCTGCTTCGGTCTGTGTGACCCACAGCGGCTCCTCCCCGGGACTGCATTCGTGCCGGCAGGAAGGGAGGAAGGGGAAAGCACAGGCACACCTTTCCCCCTAAGTGCGACACCTGGGTGCTGCACACATCACTTGTGCTGAGCTCAGTCACACAACCTCACTGACCACAGAGATGGCCGGCAGGCTGCTGTTCATCATTCCACACAGTCGCATCCCCAGCTAGGATATCTAGGACTGTGAAAGACAGAGAGGACAGGTAGTGGGTTACAATGACTCGTTTCTCTTGTTAGTGGCACCTGTGACCTGTTTGGTATGAACAACCTCCTTCATAATGTGCCTACACCACAAAGCAGTCCATGGTGATGGGACTAACTCGGGAACGGCACTCTCACGTCGCCCTCAAGCCAAGTGAGCGCAGCCACGATTCACAATGCCAGACTGAGTTCCAAACTTCTCACACAAGTCAAGGCCCCAGGAACGGGAGGGTTTCAAATCTGCCCAGGTAGGCTGAGAGTAAGGGGTCCATCGGTCACTGCATGGTTCAGATCCCCCCAAGACACACTGTATCCCTCAGGCGGCACAGGTTCGAGATACAGTGTCAGGTAATAAGCTACCAAACTGGGCCTCTACCCAATCTTTGGCTCATCTACCCACATATGAGCAATGGATTCCGGAGGCTCCACTGGCCTGTGTATTGGGGATGGAGGAAAACAAGCTTAATGTGTCTGCCAGAGTGGCCTGCTGTCATCCCTACTTTTATGCAGCCCTTTCATAATGACAGAGGTCGAGACAAGGTATAAATCTCCCTTCTTCATCAATATAAAACCATTTCGGCAAAGCTGGCTCTGTGCCCTACCTCACGACTCATTCTATGACAAGTGCTTGTTCTCTGGCTGGGATGTACCCAGCCTCCTGGCCAGAACTCTTGGCCTGGCTACTGAAAGGGATATGATAGGGACAGAGTCCAAAGCCAGGGAGTCTTTTATGCAGAGTTGCTCCTGAAAAGGAAAAGACTATTTTGGATTCTGCTACTCCAAACCTATGCAAATATGTGATGAATGATGACCACGGCTTTAAGTCTATAAAAATGGCTCCTCGGATTCCTTAAATTATAATTTTCCTACAGAATGCCTGTCACATAGATCTTTTATCAAGATTATATCAAGGGGGCGCCTGGGTGGTTCAGTGGGTTAAAGCCTCTACCTTCTGCTCAGGTCACGATCCCAGTGTCCTGGGATCTAGCCCCGCATCCAGCTCTCCTCAGTGGGGAGCCTGCTTCCTCCTCTCTCTCTCTCTGCCTGCCTCTCCACCTATTTGAGATCTTTGTCAAATAAATAAAATCTTTAAAAAGAGACTTTATTAAGGTTCTGTTTTGGCAATTATAATTTAAGGAATATGTATTCATATTGCCTCCAACAAAAGAAATAAATATATCGACAATTTGACAGCGATTTAAAAAAAAAAAAAAAGGCTCCTCGGTCAGACACACAGCCCTGCCGTCCCAAATGCATTTTCTCACTACCACTGGCCAGTCAGTGGTGTCTACAAAGAACATGGGCCACAGTACAAATGACTTCCATTTTATTTAGACCTGAGCAAAATCTAACTTAGTGTCAGTTTCCTTATTGTGTAAAGCAGAGAATTCAATGAGATAATCTTCAGTTTTCTTTTGGCTCCAGGGATCCACATCACAGTTGAGTTCAGTTGTGCCCACAGAATCCCACACCACTGGGAGAGTCTGCTGCGAATAAAACACACGAGTTCAGGGGAACCCAATGAATTCTGGGACTCACTCACCCCTCCCCTTAATGGCCAAAGACAGACCAACAGTGAGCTCAGACATAAGAGCCAATGCAAAGGAAAATATGCAGGACACCAAAGACACGAACTGCCCCAGGCCCTTGGACCTGCCAGAGATAACTAACATTCACCACTGTGGTTCCATGTCATCTTCCCAGGAGGCTTACTCAAAGTGCTTTGAAAGTATGGCTATTAGATTTAAAAAAAAAAAAAAAAAAAAAAAAACACCTAGGAGAGATAAGGATATTTCTTCCTTGAGAAGGAGAAAAGCAGGAAAAAACTGAAAACTCAAACTTGTGGGTTAAATTTTGAGTCTTTGTCATTATCTTTAAAATATCAATGTAAATAAGTATTCACTGCATGCCAGCCCACACATTTTTCAGCAAACACCCTTTCCATCAGAACTCAGAGAATAAATAAAATTAGCCTTACCTATTTCAAAGCCCCTTAACTTTCTAAAGGAGTGGGAAAGCATTGCTGTCATCAATGTTGCTTTAGAGCCTAGAAGTCCTGTTTGGAAATTCAGAGACCAGGGTATCATGACGTAAACAGACTTCTTTCTCTTTGGTGGGTATTCCTGAATCTGAGTCTGTGGAAATCATCCTGGAATGGCCTCTATGTTGTCTCCCCTCTGGTCCGTGCCCCAAGAAGTGGTGGGGGGTTCAGGGTGAAGAACACTCTTGTTCCTCTCAAATTCTGTTCATCAGTCAATTAACGAACACATGCCTTCTTGCACACAGTGGTTCCTCTAGAGACCAAGGCCAGCACGACCTGACCTCTTCTGCCACTCATTTCTTACATTTCAGGCAGACCCGGACTTATCTCAATCCACAAGCCTCAGGCCAGCCAACCCTGCGACTGAATGCCAGCCTCTCCTGGAAAGCCTTGAGGGGCTGCTCCCTGCTGCCTAGATTCTACCACCATGTCATGGCTCCCTGTTACCCATTTCCCTTGCTAGATCTCTGATTTTACTCTATGGTCTCTGTGCCTGATACTCCAACACCAACGGTCAGTACCTGCATCCTTATCTTTGCTATCTGCCGACTCTACCCTCTTGACTCATAAAGCCAGTCTGGTTCCTTATATTCGGCCTGCTATCCACATTCCTAAGCCACTATGCCAACATTCCACTTCCATCTGTGCCCCAGGCTCAGACTCCCCACTTCCCCAGCGGCCCTGCCTGGGGTTTGCCCCAGCCTGGACCCTCACATGCCCTCTGAGAGTTGGGCTTCCTTACTCGGGCATTGGTTCCCCTAAGTCTGGGTCCCACCTGCTGTCCTCAGTTGACACAAACTTCTTCCTCTTCATTTAAGGCCACTGTCTCTTACCCAAGGGCAGCCCTGAGCCAAGAAACTTTTGGTATGGTGAACAGTTAACAATCAGGAAAATTAAGATAGTGTTGAAAACCAGAGAAGACAGGAGCCTGCTCTACTACCATAGGAATTCCTACAGCTGGAATCTTCCTAGATTTCTGCTTTGCAAAACAGCATCAGTAGAGATAATTCTTGCAATCAAAATATTAAATGGGTCCTGGGCTTTTTAAGTTGAGTCCAGGAGAAAGAAGGGACGATGACATTTCCCATGATATTTTTCCAGGCCTGTCTCTCTTTCTTTTGGCTTTGAGCCTAGAAAGGATGCATGCTCAGCTTGATTCTTTACACCACCCTGGCATGAGTCCGAACATGTGTGCACTTACCCAAGCATTTCCAAAGGGTCACAAGAACAAAGCGCAAAATCCCAAAACAGGTCAGAGCTGCCCTTTCTTCCTCACCCTCAGACATTCAACTGCCCTTTGTGAGTTCTCAGGTGTGGCAAACTCATCAGCTTCCAAGTTCGTTCCACATACGCCCCGGTGCATTCTTGCAAGATTTCCTCTGCAGCTCAGGTGACCTCCTAGACCCCATCTTTCCAAATGAAAGACTTCATGCCCCTTATGACCCTGGGAAAAAAATCAAGTCTTACATGTAGAATCTCCACTGCTAAGGCCACAGAACAAAATTCAGGGCTGGTCCAGACAGGACGCAAAGCGATGACTCCCACACACACCTGCTTGCCTGATGGTAGGATGGTTTCTAGTAGAGCACAGATCTGAGAAGGTAAAAGTCTCCATCCAGGGACTTGCTCATGCCTGTGGTCTCAAACACCAGACCCCTTTTCCCCCTTCTCAGGCCCCTCTGACAACATATCTGGGGTAGACATGGTTGTAAACATTGAATACACTGGGAAGAACACCGTTTAGTGGGTCATATCCTTGCTCCCTCATTTCCTACCTTGTCTCCAAACCTGCTTCCCTGCTTGCATGTGAGAGCTGAAAACTCTAGAATTGCAAAGTTGTTATTAAGATGAAAGTTCCTGGCACACGATATGTGCTCTAGAATTGTAATCACAGTAATCGTCATCAGTGCAATTAAAGGTAAATGACAGATGAATGGAAGCTGTGACACAGAGCCCCCAGACCGTAATGCGTTCTCGAAAACCAGAAGCATTGGCCTGGCCATTAGAGGGCCACAGAGGGTGAAATGCACAAGAGCGAACAGCAGGGGTTAGTACGGGGAATCTTGGAGCAGAGGCTGGAAGACAAGCTCAGATGTCTCCTTGCCCATAAGTAGAATCAATATCTCTGTGGCAGGTATTTTCAAGGCAATATTTTCATATGAAAGGCAGAGAAAACGTTTCCAAAGACAACTGTCAGGCAGAAGGGAGTTTATTTCATAAGAAATTTATCAGAGATTTCTGCGGTTGCGTGGATGAT
Source organism: Mellivora capensis (assembly GCA_004024625.1). Classification (NCBI taxonomy): domain Eukaryota; kingdom Metazoa; phylum Chordata; class Mammalia; order Carnivora; family Mustelidae; genus Mellivora; species Mellivora capensis. The sequence goes on from PISX010000333.1 coordinate 97,734, forward strand.
TGGTTTGTTGCAGGATGATATATTTGGGCCTTTGCCCTCCTCTTTCTATGGTGAGGTCCCCTCAGAGATTTCTTTATGACTTTATAGTGCTACTTCCTTGAACAATTTTTGAAAGCTCTGATGGGTTTTATATAAGTACGTATGTGTACGTATATACGTGTGAACATACAATCATTTTTCAGGGGCGTCTAACCCACCCCCAGCGACCTGCTAACTCCGTCCGGGTGTCTGGGTGGCGTGTCGCTGCCCAGTGGGTCCCATGCAGCTGACGGTAGTAATCCAAGGACGGTGATCAAGAACATGGAAACCCAAGTGTTAAAGGATGATTTTTTCCAAATGATTCACCTGGGAGGAAACCTGCTATCTATTTAATTACCAAAAGAAGTCTCCAAAGAGGTTCAGGAAAATAGAACAAAGTCTCCTTTCCCTTCATAATTCACATTTCCTCTCCTGCCCATCTGGCCACAGTACTGTCCTTACTCCCTTTTGCATGTTATTGTCCTAAGACATCTGCTCTCTCTCCATTCTCTCTCCGGCTCCTCGTCAGGCACTTAATTCGGAGCCTCATTGGATCTTTTCTCTCCCCACCAGCTCCCTTTCTGCCTTTTCTGTCAATAACTGAATTAATGAAAATTACCTTAACACTTGTCATAAAGGAGCAACAAGTCCCTGGAAAGGACTTAATAACAGGTAATTTCAGTGAAGCCCCAACATCAGCAAAGCCAAGTGTATTTAGCATTTCACTCCCCACTGCCCATATTTAGCATTTCACTCCCCAAGGCTCCATGAGGAAGTTGTCAATAAACCTCCCACTGTATGAACGTGGTCCCGAATCGAGCTGTCTGGAAAGAAGCCTGGTCCTTCTCAAACAGTAGAATTTAACTTCACCTTCAACCTCTGCAGTATACTGTTCCTAGCTTTCCTTCTCTCTGGTTGGCCCCATTTCTTGAAATTGAACACTTCAATTCCTTTGAAGCTTCTGAAACACTAGATAAGTGAATCTCAACATTTTGGGGGTTGCCACTCCATATAACTGATTTATTTTAATTTCCCTTGATGCCGTCCTTCATCCTTAAAGCCCTGGATTTTATAGATATAAAGATAGGGATAAGAACAGAGCAAGGGACAGAAACAGGCTTACAGTGAAACGAATTTGCTTTGATCATTTGAGGGACTGAAGCCTTCTCACAGGGTACTCGTCTGTCCGCTCTCACTCTCTCTCATTTGCCCAAAAGTGGGTGGACTCAGGCTGACCTCCTCCCTCTCTGTTCATGGCTTCCCTCCCCATCCTCCTTCTGGCACACCTAGTTCTACTTGAGTGTTCTTAACCTCAGACATTTATCCCGAATTACTTAGGGCCTGAGAAGTCACAGGCAATTCAACGAAAACCCTTTCCATAGAGAAGAGAGGAAATGGTGCAGAGGGCTATATGAGTTGGCTTTTATGATGCTCGTCTCTTCTGGCAGGTGAACAAAATCATGCATTGAGAGTAAAAAACAATCTCTTCAAGATCAATGGGAAAACAGATAATTAAATGCTCTCAAATAAGCAGAAACATGGAACATCCTTCCAGATGGTTCTGCTTTTGTCTGAATCCTGCCCTTCCTTTAAGCTCAGGAACCTCTGCGGTTCAGTCACTTTTCCCAACATTCTCAAACCTGGGCTGCCCTCTCCTCTGGCTTCCTGTGGCACTTGGCATTCCCCTCATTGGGCCCCCAGTGTGGGGAACGTAGTCTTATGTTATCCTTTCTATGCAAGCATCCCAACTCCTCAACTTGTCATACACTGTTACTCAATAAATACTGACTTCATTAACAATGTAAGAAGGTGATTCCAACTCTGATGCTCATGATAGCCTAGTCGAGGGCCACCTGCCCAGTGAAGCCTTCCCTGAGTATGACTAGAACTTTGGCGCAAGACCAGGAGAGATCCTCAAGCCCTCTCAGCCTTCTCTTAACAACTAACTATTCCATGATTTTCTAATTGGTTCTTGTCATCCAAGGGCTCAGGACTCAACTCCCCCAGGGCAGGAAACATGCTCAGGCCTTTGCTTGCAACTACCCTTCCCCTGCCATCCAAAACACACCTACGACACCCAGCACAGTGACAGAGCAGGGTGGTGACAATAACACCCTCTCCCCTTTGTCACCACTCCTGGTGTGGAATTAGTAGGCATGCAATAATAAAAATAACCATACTTTCCGTTTGAATAATGCTGCACAATTTTCAAAGAGCTTTTAGAGACATTATCTCTAATGAGGTAATTCTCCTCACAGAAAGCCGTGAGTTTAGCACGTATAATTAGCACTAAGCAATAGATGGAAACTGAGGCTCAGAAAGGTTAAACAACTTGTCCAAGGGCACACAGCCAGGCTAGCATTCTAGTCCAGGTCAGTCAGCATTTTCCTCTTTCTTGCAGGGTCCCTCCAGACACGCGAAATGCTGGGCTCCAGCCAACGATCAGAATTCAGGCAAGAAAGACCAACGCCAGGAAAATCCACACCTTCCACCAAACCCCACACTTGGCAACACTTGACATTTACCGTAATAGAGATTAATCTAGTGTTTCCCCACAACGTTTTCTATAATTGAATGCCCCTTGCCCAGGCTTGGTACATAACAAGCAAGTTTATAAATGGTAGCTGAATGAGTGAAGGATGAAGAAATAAATCAACAAATGAATAAGCCTACAAGAAGTGCACTGTCACTATAAACATAACCAAGAGTATATTTCAAATCTAAAAAATCCACAAGTTTAAGAAAAGCTGATTTCAATTTATAGAATTACAAATGTCTGAGATAAAACAGCTCTAACATAAGCAAAGGCCCACAGAGTAAACAAAGAGTTTTATTATTTAGTTCCAAAAGGCCAAACCTAAGAATACTACATTGGAGAAAAGGAAAAGAAAAAGAAATTATTCAGGCAGGAAACCTTCCTGATTCCAAAAGGGTAAAATGACTTTTTTTTTTTTTTAAGATTTTTATTTGTTTATTTGAGAAAGTGACAGCATGAGCAGGAGTGATGTGTGGAGGAGAGAGGCAAAGGGAGAAGCAGACTCCCCGTTGAGCAGGAAGCCTGACGTGGGGCTCGATCCCAAGACCCGGAGATCATAACCTGAGCCGAAGGTAGATGCTTAACGACTAAGCCACACAGGCACCCACTTTTTTTTTTTTTTTAACAAAAAATCCACAAGCTTTACTAGAAATGGCTGGCTACAGGAAGAAAAAAATGACTTGGACAACCCAGAATTTCAAGTCATCCTGATATGTACGAACTGACAGGTGGCACTGAGAGGGTCAGGCATCTTCCCACAGTTAAAACAACCCTCCAACAGCAGAAACTTTTTTTGGCATGCAAATTAAGTTTCATGTTGACTAATCTCATAGGGCTGCCCTCCAGGCTCTGATGTGGCTCCATTCCTTCCTCCTGGGTATGTTTTCTTTCCTTCTGGAATCCTCTCCGTATGCCTTAGGACACCGTAGGGCTTTGTACCTAAGGAAGACCTTAGTTCAAGCAGTCACAATCTATTCCACAACAGAGACTGAGATTTCCCCCTCAACCCCCTCATCCCTTCAACGCCGCAAGTCGCACCTTCTATGACCTAGGGGCCACCTCAATCAGAAGGAAAATCCCACAATTCCAAAATTCTACCCTAAAACATTGTTTTAATCACCACTTAAGAGAAACATCATCTTTACAAGACAGCTATCCTTTCCATGCCATCAAGGGACCATTAGCTCAGGTTTTGTTTTTTGTGTTTTTTTTTTCACTAGCTTAAGTAAATATGAATTTAAAGCAAATAGAGTCACACCCAAACATGAACAGGAACATTTTAGAGGCCAGTTATAATTGAGTAATTAGTTATTTAATTAGATGCTGGGTAGGTACCCATCTCTCTTAGATAATATGATACCCCAGGAGAGCAGGAACCGTGTATCTTGTAGGCACTCAGCATGTATTAGTCGATGATGAATGCAGATCACCCCAAAATGTTCTTACACTGAACCCTGAGAACCCCGTGTTTACATGTCAAAATCGTACTGGCGGCATGGAATTGTATCTCTCACTTTCCTTACCTGGAACTCCACGGCTACCACTGCTCTAGCCAAGTCCTCCACGGCCATCCAGGCGTCACTCGAGCCCCGCTGGTTGTGAGACCCTTCCTACCACTCTGGTTCACACTGATCATATCCTTCTGGGCCACCTACTAGTCATATTCAAATGTGATCATATTGGAATATTATTAGAAGATTCGTATGGGATCTTACAGGTTAGCCCCTCATGGCTCCATAGGTCTTAGCTCTGCATTCTCAGTTCTTCTGCAGGAATGCCTATGCCTCTGGTATGTCCACACCAGGCTGACTTCAAACAACACTTGTTTGGACGAACTAGCTAACTTGCCTATCATGCCTATTTTCTTTAAATACAGCTAATACCAGGGGTTTTAAATTTATACTCAAATATCTCGAGGCAAATTTAAAGTAGACTAGACACAGTTAACAGCATACAGATAGCATGACCTACTGTATGTTGGAGTGGACGTGGGGAGGATAGTCAGGGCAAAACTTAGGACACGTATCTCCTCTAGCATAAGCCAACACCCTCCCACAATCCAACAAGAGCCAGGAAATCCCCATGTTGAGAGTCTTTCGACAAAGTCCTTTAAAGTTCCCCCCAAATATGTAATTTGAGAGGGAGCAAGGGGGAGTACAAAGTCTTTTATTGATCTGCCCTCTTTGGGATTAATTCCCAAAAATTATTTTCTGTACTGAGTATGCCTGGTTTCCTCTCTTCGGAATGGGGACTCTGGTGCTGCCGATGGCTTGTATTTGATTGAGGTTCGTGGAAGAATTCATAGGACATTAGACCCCAAGGGACTTTGGGGGACTATCTCACCACCCCATCTTACAGAGGAAGCTCAGCCAGCAGAGGCCACAAAGCTGCAGGGGACTGTCCGAGAGCATGGCCTCTGGGTGCAATCGCCCAGGCGAGTCATCCACTTTTCTAGCCCATCTGCTTCTCTGTCATGGATATAACAGCATCTCCCCCTCCTGTGTCTGCCCGAGGGCTGAATGAGGTGACACATGTATGGCCCAGAGCTGGGGCATCAGAAGTGCTCGTCAACACCAGGTGTCACCTCCAAGGGCACACAGCCAGGGCACACAGTCTAGGCACCCCCAGCTCAGGGCTCTCTCCCCTGTACCTGAGTCTTGCGCCAGCCTGGCAGCACTCCCCAAATCATGGGAAGGAGTAGATGCCCCTCTAACATTATGTAAGCCTCCAAGACTGGGGCAGTTTCTGGTCAAGTTCATCTCATGTGGACCAGGTTATTAGGACTCACACAAGGCCGACCTCTGCCCTGGGGCTGCCACCAAAGGAAAAGTCTGCCATCACCCTCCTTCCGGAGAGATGGAATACACAGAAACTGAATATGGAATAGAATATGGAATAGACAGAAACTGAAACCATCCAGAGTCTCTATGCTCACCTTCTCTGACAGCAAGAGGCAAAGGCCACATGCCCCAGGGAGGCTCCAAATCCTCTCCAGCCCCCACGGAGTACCCCTCCTGAACCAGGATATAGAGACATTGCCAGGTTACCAAAGGCTGGATCACTGAGGCCACAGTGTACAGAATGGTCAGGAAAACTGCCTCCAGAGGGGCCTGGCCTCCATGTCCTTGATGCATTCTAACAGGAGCTGCTGACTTGTTTCTGTGCCTCCCGCCTTTCCCTTCTCTTGGTGAGATCTACACAGGCCCACTGGCCACATATACATCCCTCTTGGAATGCCCAAGTCGATGCAGAAGCCCTCACCTTCCTTTGTTGACCTCCTAACACCCTTCTGGGTGCTTCCTGCTCCTTTGCAGGCCTTTGCAAGCGAACAGGACCCGCCAGCCCCCCACTTAGAACAAAACCCTCAGCAGGGCCAAGGTGATACCGCTCCCTCCTGTCCCTCCGACTCATCTGGCATCCCTCCTCATCTGCCTCACTCTGCTCCACACATACCTGGGGTCCTCGGCCGGCACTGGCTCCACCTTCAGGCCCCGCCCACAGGCCTTCAGTGCCCCTTCCATCCATCAACCCCTCTCACAGCTCAGGTGGCCTGCCTCGCAGAGACCTTCCCTGCCTATTACCCACCAGAGTCTCTTCTCCTTTCTTCTCCATGGTAAGGATAACCCTATGAAATGATGTTGTTTATTAATCTGCCTTGTTTATTTACTGACTGGCAGCACAGAACATAAGCTCCTGGAGGGCAGAGACCTTGTCCATCTATACTTTCTGTATTTCTAGCTCCTCGCTGGTATACAGCAGACACTCAAGACATTCACTGAATAGAATGAAAAGTGAACAAGTGGAGGTCAGAGAGGCAGAGACACTTGCTGAAGGTCACTCAGCTAGTGAGGAGCTGAGGAAGGTCTGTAACGCCAGGCTGGTGCCGTTTCAGGCCCGTTCCACCATGCCAGCACCCGCTTCCCCAAGCAGATGCTCTCACTCACATACTCACTCAGTTATTGATGCAGCAAAGACTCACTGAATGCATTCTATGGGTCAAGGATGGCCCTTGGAGTAAAGCCCAAATCAAGAGTGCTGGAGGCTCCCTGTCTACAATCCCAAAGACGTTTCTGGGGACCATAAATGGATCTGCTTGCTGGGGCTTTCTGGGACCATTCCACAAATCATCCATCTTCCATGACTGGTCCCAGAGTGACCTGGGGCCTGTCCCTATCCCAGGACAGAGATTCTCTGTCTACCGAATGGGTCTTCTGCTGGAAATACAATGACCCACCACCACAAAAGCAGAGACGGAGGGACACCACTTGGAAGGGTGTGGAAGAAGCTGATTGAGTTGCCGTGTGTCCACCACGAGCTTCTTCTACTGTTTGGACTGAACCCGGGAAAGACAAGTTGCCACTCAGGCCTCAGCCAGACCTGCTTCACATGGCTCTGAGTGCCAGGGAAGGGGAGGAAGACCAGCCCAGGCCTTCCCTGGTCAGTCATGGTGCACAGGGAACTAAAGGGGAAGCCGGGGTTCCTCTCCATGGCCCCACGGGAGGCCTTCTCCTTCCCACTTCCTGGAACCAGGAGGCTCAAAAGAGGCATCAGGACTGGGCAGAACCAGCAGGGCTACCCTACCCATGGACCTCCAATTCTGACCGCATGTTCTCTTCCTTGGGTGCACACATCTGAGATTAGTAGGCCAAGGAGGCAAGAGAAGGAGGGGAGGAACAGGTCTTGAGCTATAGGACAGAGCTAGGATCTCAGACCGTTGAGGTAGAAGGGACAAGCTACCATCTGTCAGGCAGGGCTACTATAACAAGGGCACCCAGGGTTCACGCTGTCAGCACCCACACCCACACCCACACTCACACCCACAGCGAGGTACACCCTTCCCTGCAAAGCAAGGCCTAGAACAGCCTAGCCAAGTACTCAGCAGCTACACATGAAGCTCCTGCATTATCCAGGCATCGTGCTGGGACCATACAGACATGATCCCAGCTCACATGCAGCCTCCTGTGAGTGTGTGTTGTGGGCTGCAATGTGTCCCCTGGTCCCTGTGAACGTGATTCTATTTGGAAATAGTCTTTGCAGACAGAATCTAGTTACACTGGTTTGGGGGTGGGAGGGATGCTAATCCAATGACTGGTACCCTTGTAAGGGGAGGGAAATCTGGACATAGAGAGACATATACCCAGAGGAGAAGTCCATAGGAAGGTGAAGATGGAGACTGGAGCGAGATGTCCAGAAGCCAGCCAACAGCGAGCATGGGGAGCAACACTGGGAGCCAGGGCAGAAGCACGCCTCAGGCTCTCCCTCCAAGGGCCCGGGGGGAACCCACGTTGCTGACACCTGGGTCACAGGCATCTGGCCTCCTGAATTGTGAGAGGAAAAAATAATTTTAGCCACCAAATCTGTGGTAATTTGTTATAGCAGCCCTGCACGCCGAACATTGTGAGATCCACATACGAACACATGGGAGAGCAGCAGTGCTTAGGTAAGAGACACCGCCATACCCCCACCCACCCCCATCTACAGGGATGGGTCCCAAGACCCCCATTGGGTGCCTGAAAGCACGCTGGCACCAAACCCTACGTGTACTGTGTTTCCACCTAGATGTACAGACAGACCCATGATGAAGTTTAACTTCCAGACGAGGCACATAAGAGAGTAAAAACTAAAAATAAAATGGAACAATTATAACAACATAAGTTAGTGAGTGTGGTCTCTCTTCCTCAATGTATCTTACTGTGCTGAACTCACCCTTCTCGTGCTGACGTGAGAGGCCAGAGTGCCTGCCTGCGTGCTGACATGCAGGGAGGTGAATGACGCAGGCAACGCGACACAGCACGGGGAGACCACTGCCCTTCGGAAGCTATGTCAGGAAGCTATGCCAGAAGCAGGTCATCTGCTTGTGACCTCGGGCGACTGCAGGGAACTGAGACTGCCGAAAGCGAAACCATGCACAAAGGGGGTCACTGTATCTAGAAAATGCTGTAGAGCCATGAAAGGGAAGAGGAAGCTTCCCGCAGGAGGTGACCCCTAACCGGAGCCTGAGGATATGCAACACTCCACCAGAGAGAAGGCTTCTGGGGAGCGGGATCTGGGCTGAGACACCCAGGGCCAGGCGCCTTTAGCCAGGCAAAATGGAGGCAGCAGAGTTTCCAGAAACAGCAGTGTGAGCGGAAGCTCCTCAGCGAAGGGACAGAGACCTGGGCAAGCACAGCGGTGCTGGGGTGTAAGTGTGGGGAAAAAAGTGAAGGTTTCCATTGCCGCAGGACAAATGACCACAAACTCAGTTGCCTGAAGCAAAACCCATTCGCTACCTCACTGTGCTGTAGTTGGACACAGAGGGGCCGGGTTGTCTGCTCAGGATGAAATCAGGGCAGTGAATGACAGGGAAGTCCTCGCTCAAGCTCCATCACGTTGGTGGCAGAGTTGTCGGCCCAGGTCGCTCTCAGCTCCTGGAGGTCATGCTCAGATCCTTGCTACAAGGCCCCTCTTTCTTGAAAACCAGCAAAAGAGCATATCTCACACATCAAATCCCCCTGTACTCTCAATCTTTGCACCAAGAAGGACCCCGTCCCTTTTGAAGAGTCACCTGCCTAGATCAGACCTCTGTCCTTCCACTTTTTGCCCTTTCTCCAAGCCACTGTGTGGGACAGCATGTCCCATAGTGCTGTCCTATCCTCTTCACAGGACAGCCCCACAAGCAAGAGGAGAGGACCGATGGTGCGAGGGTGCGGGGCCCCAGGGGTCATCTCAGAATTCAGCCACCAAGTAGGCTAGCAAGGTGGGCCAGTAGCATCCTGCAGACCAAGACCACGCATGTCCCTGTGCTTTTCCCCCACAGGGGAAAGGAGGAAGAAGGAACCTCCTTCTGCCTGTATTTCCCCCAACCCTGTCCAACTGCCACAATTCAAACTCAACTGCATTCTGAACCGTGAACACAGCCCAGGTCTCCTGGTGCCTGCCTCCCCCCCCACACACACACACATCGATCCGCAAGCACCAGCTCTTCCAAGGCCTGTGCTCTCCAACCTGGCCACCAGTCCCACGGCCATGTGCTCCAGTCTCCAGAAGACCTGATTCAGTTCACGAGGTCCCCTTCTGGACATTCTTCCTATTCTCAAGGTCTGACCCTGGTCCTAAAGGACTCAAAGGCGCCAGAGAGCGAGCCCTTCCCAGGGCATGTGACCGTGTGTCCTAGAGCACAGAGAGACAAACTCCGTGTTTTCACGTGTCTTCTGCTCTGTATGTGAGGACAGCTTTACGAGTTGTGGGACAGGGCTAAGGAATGACTCATCCCCTAGGTTCAGCTGTGCCCAAGCTGAATGAGCCCCCAAGAAGCAAACAAGACGAGCACAGCACGAGCTCCCCAGCAAAGGGCTCCCTGTGTCTGGTCATGGTGGGTCCCAGGCCCAGTCAAGAATCGGACGGCTGTCCCCTCGCCCGGCTTTCCCAGGCTCCAGCGGCCTAGCCGCTTGCCGGCAGCAAGCAGGTTATGGCCACAGCACTCACCATCCATCTTGGAAAGGTCAGGAACTAAATTTGGAACTTGGCTTTTAGTTCGTTTGCATCTCTAAGTTATCTTGAGAAGAGGCTAAAAGAGAAGGTTCACAGGGGAACATGCCAGAAAAACAAGGAGTCCACAGGTCAGAGACCAAATCTCTCTGTCTCGTTTTAATAACCGTTACCGTGAGAACGTAGCGACGTCCATGCGGCGCTTTGCATGTTCGGAGCATTTAAGTGCATCCTCTCACTTGAGACCTGCTATGACTGTGTCTGAAGGCTAGGGAAAGAGAGGGACGCAGCCGGGCCACTAGTTGTTGGCCGAACTACAGCTAGAACCCAGGACGGTGACTGCAAGCCCAGGGCTCTCTCACGGCCATCACACTCCCCAGGGTCTAGGCCGCGGCTTTATAATGTTTTCCCATCTCCCCCGGGGCCCTGAGTGCTGGCCGTATACCATGAAGCCCCCCACCACGAAAGGCACATGGCCTGCACCTGGAGCCGGGAGCTCTTGAGGTCCCCCGCACCTGACTCTGCTGGCTTAGCCACTAGACTGCAGTGATCAGGATCACAGGAGGGTTCTTTGCTCCAGTGTAGGGCCTCTCTGGCTCTCAGAAACTACTTCCAATGCCTCCGTCCCCAAGAAGTCTTATTCAGGTTTTTAAGCTCATCTCAGGAAGCTGGGCTGATTCTGGGTCCTGTACTCCAACCAGAGGTTCTCGGCTATTTAGAAGACTTGAAGGCTTATCTGCCTATGGATGTCAGCTCATATGAGTCAGGGGTCTTTGAAAGAATTCGGGCGTCAAAGCCAAGTGTGCTCAGGCATCCGTGGGTAGACACGAGCGTCCTCCTCACCGACACTTACCAAAGGGCACTGGCTAGGGGGTGCGGGCCGTGCCCCGGAGAATTTGACAGACACAACACCGCCCCTGAGGGGCTTATCCCCCACATCCATGGTCCCTCCACTGTCCCTCAGCAGATCATCACCTATGTGACAGGCATGCTAGTTGTGCCTCCGGTGATTAAAGGGCCATATTCTAGAAAAATACCCAGCCCTTAATCACCTTAGGAAAGCCACGGAGCGCAGCAGGGAAGGGCGTGGGCTGAGGGGCCACACACACTCCTGGGGCTGGTTAGTTCATTCCTCTGTGCCTCCCTGCCCTGAAAATGAGATGACTGTAATAATAACAAGAGAGGTCTCCTGGAGTTATTGCGAGGACTAAGCAAGTGAACCCTGAGACGCGCTGCGAGCAGAGGCAGCACTTCGAGTGGGGGCCCCTGAGTGTGGACGGTGCTGCTGTCACCCCTGCTTGCTGGAAGGCACTAACCCAACAACTTCAATCATACAGAAGTCAGGAGGAACAAAGGGAATAAAGAGGGGAAAAGGCTTCTGAGAAGCCAAAATCAATTTTCTAAACTCCACACATTAAAGCTAATGCACCTTACCCATAAAAGAGCCTCATCAGTCAGAATTTGTTTACTCGGACTTTGCCCATAGTTAGGATGGCTTTGGGGATCTAGTGCCTATACTCCCTGGAGAGGGAAAACAGCAAATGGAAAGGGCTGGTCCTGGAGCATGAGACACCCCAACAAGGATGGTGTGTGAAAACAGGACCCAAAGACCGTCTCAGGTCACAGTGTTCCGGGGCCATCTGGATGCTCCTTCGCCCTCTCTACAACTTTCGGGAATTACACCAAGTTTATATACTGAATATTCCCAATGACTGTGCAGTCCCAGAAAAAGCATGGAGTATGCTGAGAATTCTTTTTTTAAAGATCCAGGGATCTGTATTTTACATTCTAGAAAGACTTTCTTCAAATACACTTCCATTAAGAGGAGCTCGGTACATGAAAGGGGCTCCATTACCCTGGGTGTGAATACATATGGGACATATTCCCCCCAAAATGAAGGCAAATGGATAAAAATGGAGCAAGAGGTGTCACTGTACTTAGACTTCGAAGCAGCCTCTCCTCTCGCCCCATCCGCGGGCCAACAATGCCTTCTCCTCTGAAATATTTAGTGAGGAAACACTGAGTCAAACAATTGCCCCGGGCGACCCGGAAGCACAGCGCAATGGGGAGCCAGCGGTCCCCTGGGAAAGGCCACGCCCCTGAGGCAGCCTAACCCCCGCTGTGCTGGCCTTGCAGTGTGTCCTGCCCTGCTCCCAGCTCTGGCCCTGCCCCTGCAGGTTGTCTCCTGCGTGAGGGGTTTCAAGCCACCTGAGCACAGCATTCTCCGTTCCCCATGGTGTGCGCCAAGGAAGACCATTCCCCAGGCTGTCTTGTGGTGGGAAGGTAGCGGGAGGCCCAGGGGGCCCGGGGCTGAGAACAAGGTGCTGGGGGTAACTGCCTCTGTCTACAGGCAGCATCTTCACTTCGCGGCTGCGTTTCCGGGTGCAAATTACTTCAACTCTCTGACCTTCGGTGTCCTCATCTATTCAATGGGATAATAACAGTGTCCATCTCATAGGGTTATTATGACACTTAAATGCATTAATACACTCAAAGCATTAAGTAGTGAGTGTTATTAACGTGTTAAAGACTCCAAGGAGTCTAACAAAAAATTAATAACTTTGGTTGCCTGAGGCTTACCGAACTCATTTTGCAACAGAACCAAGTTTGTTGGATTTTTTTTTAATTGACCTGTTAATACCGCTGCAGCAGGTTTAATCTTTGAAGCCTTTTCTACCTCCTTCTATGCTCACGGCAACTCTACACACTCCGGAGAACAGAGCAAAGAGCCCAAGCGATGGTACCGAACGGTCCTGAGTTCAAATTAAGACCCTGCCCCTCACTCACCAAGTCACTTGACTTCTCTGAGACATAGTGTCCTCACCTGAAACAAAGGGATAAATCCTGGCAGGGGCCATTCATTCACTCCTCCAATATTTATCAAGAGCCTGACGTGGGCCAGTTACCACTCAAGGCCCTGGGGATAGAGCAGCAAACAAAAGGGATGAATTCTCCACCCCCAAGGAAAGAAGTAAATAGATATTGTAATTTATTGCTGTGGGGATTAGGAAGAGTGTTTGCAAAGCACTGGCACCTGCTGGTCACTGCATAAAGGCAATTACTATGACAAAGCAGGACTGATTACTCCCACTGGGCGGCAGAGACACAAACAGGAAGGTTAAGTGACCTAAGGCCACACCATTCCAGTCTCCCTTCCTAGCTCAGGGTCCTGGCTCCAGGATAGCTTTGCAGACACACCTATGCCCAGGTCCTGCTCAGCCCGGCTCAGTCACAACCTCCAACGGGAGACCTCACGCAGGTCTGAAACACAGTGTCCTGCCAATTCTCTCATCTATAAAATCTCTGCCAAAGTTTGCCTTAATCTGGCATCTTACTTTTTTTGTTAAGGTGCAGATTAAGAGCGTAAGTGGTCTACGTTGGTTGAACACAGGGAAATGTTACAAGGAACAGGAGCTAATGTTTAATAAAAGAAGAATCTCTGCTCCTGTGTATCCTCAAACACCACTCTGTGTTTATTCATTCATGCAAGAAGTATTCAGTCGTGATCATCTGTATGCTTCATTCTGCAGAACGTACGCACTTTCTGTAAAAATTGCTACTTAGAAAAAATAAATAAATAAATGCATAAAGACCGCCTGGGCGCTGCTGCCTGCACCCCCCAGCCCCGCTCCCTCCCCCACCACATGGCACAGAGAAGATTCGCAGATGACTCCGCAGCTTGCTACCTGTGATTAGCTATGAGTGTACCCTACAGCCCCAGTATTACTGCCGAGGGTGTGCGTCTGGGGCATGAGGAGGACACGTATGAGGTAGCAATGGTAAATCACGTTTTGTTGATGCATAAAAGCCCACAAAGACAAGACAAGTCTGATAATAAAAGAAATCACAACTCACTGCAGGGAGAGGAGCCTCCCAACTGGCATTTTTATTCACTGCTCAGATAGAAGCTCTGACGGGGGTCTCTTCGCGCCCGGTGGGCAGGTCCCGGACTCATCCCAGGACGTGGAGTGGCCTAAACTACACTGTAGAGTGTCTTCACCCCCTCCAGCTTAGGGACGGGGGAAGCTCAGATTTACAGTGCTCTGGCCCACTTTGGCTCCCTGAGCTGTGACCGGGAAGGGACGGACACAGGCTTGTTCCAGGCACAAAACACCCATGGGTGTGAGGGACGGAGACCCTTACAGGCCACCCAGGGCTGTCCCTTCTGAGCTCATTTTCTCCCCCATGAATGCATCTCTGCTTTGCTCCCCATGCAGTCTGCTGGTGAGGGTGAGGCACGCACAGACACGTGTCAATCTTGCCACATGAGAGTTGCTAGAAACAGGGCCTTTTGGTATCCTCTCTTCCCTTCTGGTGTAAAAGCAAGCCTGAGTGCCACCAACCCTGACTTACCCCAGGGAACCAGCTGGAGGGGACAGCTTTCGGCCTCTGGTTCTAAAGGACAACACGCATTTGCTGTGGCAGACACCGTTCTAAGCGTTTCTCATACTTTAATTCATTTAACCCTCATGGCCAGCCTAGGATGCCAACTCTCATCGCTGCCCAACTTTGTAGAAGGAAATGGGAAAATCTGACATCCCAACCCTCTTCCTGACGTAACTCAAGAGCCTCTGAGGAATCCATCCCCCTGAGCTCTCTCCACTCCCTGGCGGAGATGCAAGCAAGCCCAGCCCCAAAACAAGTCCTCTTCTGGCCTCTCTGCCTCAGCTGGCTCTTGCTCCAGAAAGTACACAGCACTGTTCTTTGCACAAGGTCAAATGCCAAATATATTCTCTTACTATTTCAACCCAAGCCAAGTCTTTGTGGACTTCAGAGTTTGAGAGACCTGGGAGTTTCCCAGATGCAATGCGTTCAGCCCGAGCCCAGAGGGGGTTCAACAGAGAGCCTATGTACCCCGCGCCTCCTGGGTAACGGCGATCTGTGGGACAGGGTATAAATGACGAGCTGCAAGGCAGGTGGCACCGCCAGCGACGAGACTGTGAATAATACATAGAGAAATGTCGTGTCATGGGCCATCTCGGTTTCATGATGCTTCGCTAACGTGAGGAAAGATAACAAAGATGATGGATTTGGGTGCAGAAGTACAAGTGAGGTGGAGCACAGAACAGACTTTTCTTTAAGTAATGAGAGAAAGAGCCAAAAAAAAAAAAAAAAAAAAAAAATCGATCCCTGCATACTTTTCATGTCTCAGAAGGAGAAGAAAGCCAAGCGCTAGAAAAATAAATGGGGGTTATATTAAGGAGGCAGAAGAAAGGAGAGGGTGACGGAGAATGTATGGAAGCTGACAAATTTGCAAGGGAAGGCACAGCAGGAGCAGGGGCAGGTGTGGGCTTGCCAGTGTGTGTGAGAAGAAGACTCTCGGCTAATTCTGTGACAGCGCGAGCGCACTTCGTTAAACAGTCTGTTCTGAGCCCAACAGAGTGGGAAACCTCTCGGCAGCCGGCGTGGCCCAGAGAGAGCTGTGGGTAGGCAGTGGCAGACTGGGGCGGGCGAGCCGAAGGAGGGTCCACTCTACGATGACGAGATCAGAGTCACTGTCCTCAGAGAGCAGTCCCCAGTCCCCGGCCTGCGTTGTTCACCGGGGTCGCTGCTTGCCAATGGGACCCCCAGGACCCCCTCCAGACACAGAATTGGGGGGCTCTGGGCGCAGGGGCTGGGAGTGTGCTTTCTGAGCAGCTCTCCATATGATCCTTACCCCCTGAGGTCTGACCACCACTGCTGTCGCCATCATCCCTCCTCTGCAGTTTCTGAGAGCAGGACTCTGAAATAGCACTTCCTTATTTAAAAGATGACACTGTGCCATGAAAGTAATGGGAGAATTCTCGCGCTTTTATTTAGGGGTACCTAAGTGATCGGGGACCACGTTCTGGCACGACACTGACGCTCAGCAAACAGGGGTTACGCGTCTACTCTCCCAGGGCCTTGGTGAGGCTACAGATGCAGACCTACATCCCTTCCTCCTGCACTGGGTCCTGAGCCCGACCTCCCCCTCGAGCAAGCCAATTCTCCTTGGACACCCAGGGCTGCCACAGAGACAAGCCTGAGCTAGCAACCGGTCTCTCTTTCACGTTTGTGAACCCTCTGACCTTTGCTGCTAAGGCTCTACTCCCTCAGGTTTCCCTCCTAACCTCTCAGGCCAAACCTTTGTCATGTCCTCCGTGGCTCCTTTCCCTCTGTCCACCCGGCTGGTGGGACACTAGGTCCTCTTGCTGTCCACCCTGCCAGTGCTCCAAGCTGGGCCTGTGGCTTTTCCTTCTGTCCTCTCACTCCTCCCTCTGCAGCACCAACCACCTCCTGAGCCCCAACCCGTATCTGCTGCCTGTTGGACACCTCCATCCACATGCTCCTCGATAACACAGCTCAAATTGTACCCCTCAGTGTTTTCCCCTTAAATGTGACCTTTCTCCTGACATCCTCCTGGCTAAGGGCAATACATCCTCAGAGTCATCTCTCTCTGCTTCTTCTGCAATATCCAACTGGTCACAGGTCCAGGGAAGGTTACCTCCTTAATCTACCACCCTCCTCTCTATCCCTGTCACAATTATCTGGACTTCTGCAATTTCTTTTCTTCTTCACAAACAGTGAGGCCTCCATCCAAGCCAGCTTCATTATGCTGCAAAAGCACCCTTTCCTACATATACTCCCAGACCCAGCCCTCTCCTGCTCTGAAGATCTTTAGGATCTTCTCATCACCTGCAGTTAAGTTCAACTGCCGGCGTAGTCCATGAAGCCCCCCAGCACCTGGCTCTTCTCTTTTCATTCACTTGAAACTCTAGTCACAAAGGGCACAACCCCAGGGCCCTTGCACATGTGTACAAAATGACTCTTTTGGCCTGGAAATCCCCTCTTATTGGGAGATGCAACTTAAATATGACCTCCCATGAGAAGCCTTCCCTTATCCCCTTCCCAAAAGCAAAATGAATCCATGCTTCTTCCCTGACACCCTGACCCCTTATAAGACATTTCACTATTTGCAAACATCTGTATGTTTATCTTTCCTGTCTGCTTCTTGAAATATCCCAAACACCGTGCCTGGCTCTTGGCATGCATGTTTGTCAAATGACTGAAGGAGCACAAGATGGACCCATGGAAGGAGATATGGGAGGCAGAATACAAGGCAAGCAGTGACTGCAAGAGTCCAGGCAAAAAGCCATGATGGCCTGGGCTGGGATGCTGTCCATGGCAGGAGGGTAACAACACCACCCCACCACACACAGAGCCCCCCTCCTCACGCTCTTCTAAGAGCTTTAAACATCTTATCTCATTAATCCTCATTAATCCTCATTAATACATTAGCAGCTTATCAGGTAGATATTCCCATTTTACAGACAAAGAAGCGAAGGCCCAGAAAGTTCACACAAATGACTTTGGAACTAGAAAGGAAGCTAAATGTGTTGGCCGTATCTGAATCTGCTCAATGAGCATGGTGAGGGGCAGAAGGTGTTCAAGGTGACTCTGTATGACATCAAGGTTGACAGAAGAGCGACTAGGCTAAAGGCAAAGGTCAGAAGAAATGTTCCTGCATGGTTTCTTTTGCATTCTTTTTTGGAGTCGGGTTGTGTGAGGAGAGGGAAGTTGAGTCCTACGTGGACTTGCCTGTTTGAGGGGTCTGCGGAACATCCTGGCACATATCACTGTGGGCCAGGACCGCCCTGGGCGTTTCCTGCCGGCTGCTGGCCCTTCTCTGCCCCAGAACCCCGGGTGGGAGTGTGACTTCCATCTACCAGGCCAGGGATCGGAGCTTCAAAAGAAGACAAAACAACTCCACATGAAGAGCCAGATTAAGAGAAAAAATGGTAAGGCCAAGGCATGGACCCACATCAGCCCAGTGAAAAATTTAGCACTATCCAAAAACCCAGTAGTTCCCAAACCTGACTAATCCTTAGCCCCTTAACTCCAGCCCAGGAGGAATTTTTCAAATGCATATTCCCAGGCCATGCCCCAGAACTACTAAATCTGAAATCAGATCTACCCACACACTGACATCTTTCCATTGAGGTTATCCAAGTGGTTCTATCAATCAGGGCAGACTCGGGAGTTACTGCACTGGTCCACGGGCCCCTCTAATGCAGGAAACACTAGTCCAGGCCTTAGGGAAGAGCTCAGAGCTGGACACCTAAGTCTAGGAACAACTTACCTAGAACATGAAATTGTGGAAGTGGCTGAGCTCACCAAGGGGAGACCACAAAAAGAGAAAATAAGAGGACCAGGATAGCGACCTGGTCAAAGTTCCTGTAGAAACAAGACTAGAAACTAGAAGAAGCAGGGAGAAAGTGGGAAGAGATAGGAGGAGACTTAATAGTAACTCTGTCCCAGAGCCAACAGGCAAAGAGTTCTACAAAGGGGCATCTCACAATATGAGATGCTGCAGGGAGAAGGGGGAAGAGGAGGGCCCAAATCACAAGGCTCGTATTGGCTACATCCAGGAAGCAGAATGATAGCCTGGCCTATAAGCCAATGTGGGTTTGGCTTCATTGGTTGTTTAAGGGGTTTTCTAATGCCCCTTGGCCACCAGGTCAGTGGCCTTCAGTGTCCCAGGGAAGGTATGACCCAGTGGGATGCAGAGAACAGGAGTCACACATGGCTTCAGAGTCCAAGGAGTGTAAGCCAGGGCACTGAGGACAGTCTGCACGACCACGGGGGGCTTCTGCTGTACCACCTTGCCCCAAACAAAGATCCCAAGATGGTGAACCTGGGAGCATCAGCCAGGAAACAAAAACGAGTGAGACCCTGGGATATGTCCTTGAAAGGGGGCCCGTGAAATCTTCATCATGTCTCCATTCTCACAGCCCCAGCATGGCCAGGAGAGGTCTGGAGCTATAGATCAAGAGACCCCATGTTGGGAACAAGAGAGCCCACCGCCTGCGTGGACCAAAGACCAAGGCCCCTCCAGGAGGGACAAGGCCACTTCAATAGTGTGGCTCAGTCACACCAAGAGCAGCACGTCCCCTTGGCTCCATAACGCAGTGGCCCTGAGCTACAACTCCCGGAAAGGGGCCGAGAGCCCTGACCTTACAGAGGTGAGGTTTATGGCCACAGGCAACAGGAGTCACACATCAGGCAGAATGGTCAGTGAGAGAAAAGCAAAAACAAGTTGCATTTCTTTCCCTCCTGAGTTTGCCAACTGAGATCCATATCTTTTAATTCCTAGAGATGGGGACAGAACACAGAGAGCACGGAGCTGAAGCGAGCGAAAACAAACTGGCCGAAGTAGCAAATGTGTACTCTTCCCGAAAAAACATGTCAAGATTAAAATTTTAAAATTACATACATATTAAAGGAAGCTCAGGGATAGAGCAGAATTAGGGAAGCATGTGCCTATGTCTTTGTGTGTGTCCGTGTGTATGTCCGTGTATGTCTACGTATGTATGTGTGTTTCTGTGTATCTGTGCATATGTGTATGTTTGTGTGTGTGTCTATGTGTGTCTGTGTGTATACATGTCTGTGTGTATGTCTGTTTCTGTGTGTCTGTATCTATTTCTATGTATGTATCTGCATGTGTGTGTTTCTCTGTGTACGTGTGTCTGTGTATTTCTACGTGTGTGCCTGCATGTGTCTGCATGTGTCTATGTGTGTAAATGTGTCTGTGTATGTATGTCTGTGTCTCTCTGTATATGTGTATCTGTGCGTGCATGTCTGCACGTGTATCTGTGTGTGTGTCTGTCTGTCTTTATGCTCCTGTGCCCTCATGTGTGTCTGGGCGTCTGTGTGTGTTTGGACTGGGGATAAAGGAAACGTGAGTACGCTTCTTTCCCTTAGTAAGTCACTGGCCAAGCTGTGACTTGAAAGAACCACGAACTGCTCTAGCAATGAGAAGCCCCTTTCCAACCTCGCACCCTCTGTTCCACACGCCCCAAATTCCTAGTAACTTCACAACAAAGTTCGCTGGCTGTCCCCATCCCCTCTCTCCCTCCACCTATGTAACCTCCTCCCTTCATTTGTAAGGAAGAAAAGAGCAACAAGCCACTGGCACTGGGAGGTCTTGTGAGGCCCTGGCTTACCTGCCGGTGTTTCTCTTTTTTTAAAATACAGCTTTACGGAGGTATAATTGACATACCATAAAAGTCACCCCTTGTTAAGTGTATGATGCCAGGATTTTTAGTGCAGTCCCACAGCTGTGCACTCAGCTTCAGAACGCCTCCATCACTCTGTGATGGGATTTTAAAAATCCACTGTCCCTCCAGCAGTCTCTGCACCTGACAACCTCCTCCTTAGCTCTGGAGTAGGTCCAACACGGCCCCTCATGGTCTCCCCGGCCCAGCCACCCCCACCAAGTGCGAGCTTCCCAGCCCCAGGTGCAGCCAGGGCAGGCTGCCCTCTCTGAGCAGCGCTCCCCTGCCCGCACTGCTGCTAATCCCCCAGGGAGCTGGGCCAGAGGCGCTGAGGCAGAGACTAAAGGCAAACCCCCTAAAACTTTCTGTCCACCTTCCCCACTGCTGTTGCCTGGAGTCCACCCAACGCCTCGCCGTCTTCGGAACAAGACACAGAGTCTTTTTTTTAAGTTGCAGATTAAGTGCGAAGCTGCGGGGGTTTCAGGAGACTGGGAGAGGGGGGTGGACACACAGAGGACAGCCCATGGAAGGTGCCCCTCCTTTAAGGGCCATTGGGGAGACACTTTTGCTTGTACTTATTCTGACACAGGAAAGATATTTTGCCTGTTAAGAGACAAGGTCACACCTCAGAAGGCCGGCAGCAAGGGCTCCGCCTGCTGACTCTGGCCGTGTCATCCCTCGGAGCTCCCGGGCCAGCTCTGGAACCTGTCCCTGACACGCACCCCCAGCCGAGCCACACTACCTTACTCAGTGTGGAGCCAGGCCTAACTGACTGGGGAACGCAGCAAAGGAGTTGAAAATGTGCCTCCGATTCGGATGCTGGGGAGGCTAAAGAAAATGTCGAAGGTTAAGAAGCAGAAGAACGCCAGCCATGATGCCATCCACAGCCAGCAACAAGGGAAAGGAGAATTTGGTAACCCTCCTGCTTCTTTTCAGAACGATCTCATCAGACAGTCCCATCTCACTAATTAGAGGAAGGTGCTGATGATGGGGAAAGATGCATTTGGTGGGAATCACAGGAAAAGTTATGGTGTCTGCAGGAGAGGGCAAGAGAGACAGGCTTTTCTTACAGCCTGTGGCAGAGGCATCCTGGACTGCCCCGATTTTGCCAGCTGCATTCCAGAGCTCTTTTCCTCCCATGCCCAGACGGAGCAAAGGCCTCTGTAATGACTTCACACTCAGCCAAAAGTAAACACACTCCACGATTTTTCCATGGACAAATTCTAACCCCGAACTGCCAGCAGCACTGGCTTCCCAACAATCCAAATGGAAAGCCGTCTTTCCCAAGAAAATAAAACCTCGTCAACTAAATAATGCATCTTGGCTGCAACAGGAAACTTTCCTAAAAGCTTCCTAGAAATTGCTTCTTACGCAGTGATACTGCAGATCACCTGAGCAAACCCTACCAATGGCACACCATCGCTTAAAATAAATACAAAAATGAT
Organism: Mellivora capensis; assembly: GCA_004024625.1. Taxonomy (NCBI): domain Eukaryota; kingdom Metazoa; phylum Chordata; class Mammalia; order Carnivora; family Mustelidae; genus Mellivora; species Mellivora capensis. The sequence goes on from PISX010000333.1 coordinate 119,213, forward strand.
CCAAGAATAAAAGCTTGCTCCTGCAAGCACCTGCACGTGCAACTTAGGCAGCACATTTTGTAGCCTTCGACACACAGACACAGACACACAGACACACACACACACACACACACACACACAGAGCTCACCACCACCTAATTGAAATATTCTTCCTGAAAACAGGCTGTGATAAGACAGGTGCTGATCTGAATAAACAGCAACAGCACTTGAGCTCTGAGCTCGGCAGCACCCCTGCACGTGTCACACGCACATCTCACTTCTCCCCACATTCCACCTGGAATCCGTGTGATCCGAGCTCGGTCCTCCACCGAGGGAGAAAAGCAGAGAGAGACAGGATGGTGGACTTACCAGGTTGGAATTGGTGGCGTTGGAGTCGTCTTCTGGAAAGGGAATATAGATCGCTAAGGCCACACAATTGGCAAAAATAGTCAGCAAAATAATTATTTCAAATGGTCTGAGGAAGAGAGTTAAGGAAGTCAATGCTGCGGAAAGCACAAGTGAAACAAACATACATATACATATATTTTTAAATGAATCAAAGATTCCTAAGAATTTTGTTTTAACAATACATTCCAAGCCCCTTGTATTCTGAAAAGAAACATATGCCTTTTTAAGTGCTTCTAATGGGTCCCCGCCAAAATTTTTCCTAATATGTCAAAAGTAGTGGAGGCCAGTCGCGTGCCAGAGTAAACAGATTTCTAAAAACTTTTTTTCTTCTTCTCTTATTTATTTAGATGGCGTTGGACTTCATTTTCCCCCGTGTGTGCTTGGGGTTGCTTCTACAGAGCAGGGTCTGCTCCGGTCGGGATGGGCAGTCCCCCTGACACCCCTTCTCTCATGGTTTCCATGCTGCTCCCACCCCAGGGGGACTCGAGCTGGGGGGTGGGAGAGGTGAGACAGAATTGAGGCAGACTTGACGTCAAGATTTTCCTTTGAAATTTGGAGATTTACTTTTGATCTTTTAATCTGAAGTTGGGAGTGGTTATTGTTCTTTTCTCCTACTTTTTTCCTGACACCTTCCACGGAACCTGACAATGGCTGGGAGCTCTGGACCCTCAAGAGCATGGCAGCCTGTGTCCTGTCCTTCAGGGCAGGGCCACCATCTTTCCTCCAAGGCAGGGCTCCATGTGGAGTACCTCAACCCTTTTCAGTCTGTGGAGGACCCACCTTCAGGGGCCAACCCTTATGTTCTAGGTGTTCTTGACTTCTGTTGGAGTGTGCTGGGATCTGGAGGGACAAGCCAACTTCACTCACTAATAGCCATGCACTTCGTGAGGCTCTTGGGCCCAGATTTCTTTATTAAAATATTGGGCAGAACCCATTCTCCAGGGAAAGAAGAGTTAATATGATACTGGTCCCTCCACCCTGCACCTACAGCTGAGGACCAGAGAGGGGAAGCTTCAAGGGAAGGCCAGTTCATGGTCTTTGGGCCCCATCTTCCCCAGCACCGCCCTGTTTTCGGCCTCATCCATGGAGCCCAACAAGATAAGGAAGGGAAAGAGGATGGAAATCTCTAGAAGAGGGGAACAACTTCCTCTCCCAGGGAAATCTGTACTCACGAAGTTAATGAACTGAAGCAGGGAGAGAGACCTTGGAGATCATCTCGTCCAAACCTCTGAGGCCCAGAGAGCCTGAGAAACTTTCCCGAAACCCCACAGTGGGTACTTCCCAGTCACGCCTAGAACCCTGAGCACAGAGTCCAGCGTTCACTCCCCCACTGTGAATGGCCTCTGACCTACGTTAACAGGGCAACTCTGGGCCTGGAAGGCATGCTTGTCATGGATTAAGCTGCTGTGCTGGTCATGGATCCCCCTCGGCCGCACAGGTGTAGCCAGGGGTCCATTTGCCAGCACACCTCATGAAGGCTGTCATTTTCTGTATGTGCCCTGATATCAGGAAGATGACGTGCAGTCTAACCCCCCCTACTTGACAGATACAGAAAACAAAACAACCTCTCCCAGGTTCCAAGAGTAGCAGGGCCAGGGCCAGAACCAGACCTATTGACCCATCTTCTCCAATAGGCCACGCTGCCCCTTGAGTTGACCAAGGAACCAGTAAGGACGCTGGTGGTGTTGAAGATGGTGACAACAGCAGGCAGGACAGTGGCTGACGCCACTGTGTGGTGCTGGGCCCTGCTCTGTTCCGCGCAAACCCCCGAACTGAACGTGCAGCTATCACCCCCGTTTCTAACGGAGGAGACAGAGAGGTGAAACGCTAACTTGCCCAGCATCACACAGCTTGTGGTAGGATGGGATTCAAACCTAGGAAGTCTGGTTCTGAAGTCCAAGTTTGCAAGGATGACTTACTCTACACTGATCTCTAAGCTGATCTCTCCTGACGTCACTCTGAAGCATTTTTAGGAAGTTTATACTTTAGCCCTCCTACCACGAAACTCCTTCCCTCCTAGCCAGTTCCCCGCCTGCTTACGAAAGTCCTATTCTGTCCAGGGGCTGGTCAGTTTCATTCCCATCGTCTGGTCCCTTGTGCCCTCCCTCCCCCCACCAGGGCAACAGCACATCAGTTCAACTGAGTCAGACCTCATGCACCTGTCCTCAAATGTCAACTCGTTCCTTCCACCAAAGTGGGTGGTGGCTAAGCTTGGGTGTTTCTTACATAATCACTTCTACACCTTCCCCTAATCCAGGCGATCCATCCATCATCTTATGCTAAAAGCCCCTGGCTACTGCTGGAGACGATAATGTATAAAGAAACCAATCAGGCACATAAGAAAAGCCACGAGCTGTGAAGTTTAGGAGAAGCCAGGTAAAACCTGGAAACGCACTGTGTCATCCTGTGACAGCCAGATCATTTTTTAAACTGTCTTTCCTTCTCAGTGACAGCACTGGATTCCACTCTTTCCAGGAACACGGCAGGCAAGTACGCCAGACCACCTCCTGACCTGTCCAGCTGTCCTTCCAGGGCAATGTGGGGATGCCATCCACTAGCGCTATGCAAGCTGGGCCCGCTTCCTTTTGCGGGAGGAGAGGGCACATTCCCCCAGTTGGGGTGGCACGGCCTGGCTAACACTGCTGCTGACTCGGTCAACGGTCCTTTCATGGGTCCCTGCCGTGGGCCCCCTGTGGTTCTGTGACCAGTTTCCATGGACAGTGCCCCAGACACTGCCATTACAAAGCCCCCGCTCTCCCAAACTCCCCCTCCTGCCCTGTGTGCCGCTCTCTCCCCTCTTCACTTCCTCCCAGGACAGTATATGACCACCTGCAGCTCCATTCTGCACACAGTGCTGCGTCTCTGGGAGCTGTCCGTCCCAGGAGGGGAAATCAGAGCTGATGAAGTTAACTCGTACGCACGGAACATGTCCCTGACGTGTTTTTCTGAGCAGGCTCCCACAGGCACAGACCCTGCCGCCCTCGCTGGTTACTGCCACTGGAGATGAGGAAACGGAAGCTCTGGAGATTCCAATGACCTGTGACCACTGAGAATACAGGGGGCAGCACCATGATGGGGTGTGGTTCAGGCCCCAGATCCAGGTCCCTCCACATCCCTGTGGGCTGGACAGTGTCCCCTGAACATGTACCCTAGTACGTCTCCTCTGTGCTAGGGGTGCATGGGGAGGGGCACGTGCATGGACTGGGGACTTGGAGAACCTGGATTTAAAATCCAGCTCTGTGAGTTGCAGCTGTGTGATCTGGGCCAGATCTTCAGCTCCTCCAGGCCTCAGTGCCCTCCCCTTTGGGGGAACCTGACCTGCATGGCCCCCAGCTCTCCCACTGCATGGTTCTAATGGAGCCGTTGTGACAGCAGCGTGCTGGGGCTGCCCAGAGCCGGGCCTCTCACCCGGTCCTCTGGGAACAGGAAGCCTGCCTGGCCACTCAGGACTCAGATGGCCAGCTCTGAGCCATCCATGAGCCACCATGTGGCTTATGCTGCCTTCTCTTAAAGTTACTTTTTGAGTTGAGGGCTTCAAACATTTATAGAACTGACATTTCTTGCTAAACAGAAGTTCTTCCCTCCCAAGCCATCTTCTTTTGCCTTTCAACCCCTACCTACTAAAGCTCTTCAATCTTTCCATGGAATCTCATGGAATAACATAGAACCCTCCCATCCTGAGCCCCAGGAGACGTGATAACCCGCCCTGAATGAATTCTTATTATGAAAATGCCCAACACTAAGTCCCAGAGTTCTAGTCCCGTCTGTTCACTAACCGTATGACCATGTGGGGCCCAATGTCATCACTGGGCCAAGTCAGGCCTGGACCTACTGACCTTGAAGATCCTTTCCATCTCCAACACCCCACAATTCCCATGATGTTAAGGGGCCTGTAATTCCATGGTGAGAGCCTGGCCCTTCAAAGCCATTTTCTCAGAAGGGCCCACTCACCGGGTTCTACACATGCAAAGTGGACGTGCGTTTGAAACTTCAGGCCAGTGCTCTCCACTTTGGCTGCCCGGGAGAATGATCTGGAGAACTTTCGCACATGCCTGGGTGGGGCTCAGGCACCTGTGTTTTCTTACAACTTTCCAGGCAATGCCAATGTGCAGCCAAGTTTAAGAACACCTGCTCCTAGGCCTTGAACCAAGAACCACTGCCCTCTTGCATTTCTGTAGGAGGGCCCCCTCCTCCTACAGAGAGTGGAAGTCACAAAACTACACCAGGCCCATGACACAGGAGGCAAAGAAGCCTAGGGGGTAAGCAGCACGTGACCACGTGACCCTCTACACCGGCGGATCACCGGACAGGCTCAGCTATGTTAGACAATATCTCATAACCTCTCAGGATTGCTTTTTCAAAGGTGGCTTTTGGGATGAAAAAAAATATGAGAAAAAAGACCCTGCTTGTCACTCCAGCAGATTCCTGGGCCCTATCCCCAGACATTCTGATTCATTGAGTCTCGGGCAGCATCGAAAACTCTGCGTTTACAAAGCGCCCCAGGGACACAGATGCAGTGGGTCTGGGAGCAATCATGGGGCTGGCCCCGCTGGGGCTCCCGGGGGCAGCCCGCCCAGGCCCAAGCACAAAGGATATTTCCATTCGACGATGCTGATGCACGCCCTCCTGATGGGGTTCTTCAGAGTCAGACAGAGCAGGGCGCGGGGCGGGCGCGTGGCCGTCGTGCTGCCCTGCTTCTTGGGCTTCCCATACTGCTGCCGCTTCCGCTGCGTGGAGCTGACCGTGGAGATGGTCGCGTTGCCAGCGCTGCCCATCAGCTTGGCCTGCCGGGCCGCATCAATGGCTGCCTGCCAGGATAAGGCAGCCCCCGGTGTAGGGATGTGCTCAGGGGCGAGCCCCGCAGCAGCATTGGCATTCATGTTGGCATGAGCTGGGCGCGGGCTCCCATAGTTGGAACCTGCAGGAGCAGAAGACAGAGGATGGCAGTTACTAGGGAGAAAACAGGAGAGTTTGGAAAAAGAACCCAGACTCGCCATTTAAAAAAAAAATCTTATTTCGAACTATTGCAAGGGCCTGGGAGGCGGACCATGCAAACATGAGTGTGTGCTGCTGAGAAAACAAGAGTCAGGAAAACTATTCTTGTCCCCGTTCGGCTGTGTGACCTTGGACATGTCGCTCCTCCTCTCCAGTCTCACCGACTCATGTTAGGCGACCAGACAGAGGAGATACATGCACTATAGCATACACGCATGGCACATGTATGGACCTGGAAACATGGAGCAAGTGGGAAAAGGAGGACATGGAAAACGGTGCATACGCAAAGTGATCTGTCGATCACATTTATAAGAACACATAGAAATAAAGGATATGCATTTAATATAATACAATGGTTGTTTAAGGAAAGTGAGGAGGAAAAAAGGAAAGTAGGATAGAGGGATAAAAAGGAAGAGTGAATGAATGAATGAAGAGAGAGTCATTGCGTGAATCAGTGATGACAAATGCACAATGAATTGAAGAGTGTAATTCATTCAAGTCTCTGCACCCAAGTTCCAAAAATAAAAATAGTATAATGAAATGAAGGCATTGGGCCAAAGTTAGGTCACCTCCAGGTACCTCAAACCCATCTGGGCAATGAGTGTTGGTTGACTAGGAGGGGGCTGAGGGCTGTGATGGTTTTACATTACGTCAGTAAATCCTTTGACATCCCTCCCATTAGGAAAGAGGATCTATGTCCCTTCCTCCTGAAATGGGGTTGGTCTTTGGTGACCATCCCACCAATAAAATACATAAGAAATGACAGTCTGTGCCTTTCAAAACAACGCAGCGCACGCCCTGAGACTGCCATGGGGTGAGAAACCCCAAACTAGCCAATACAGAGAGCCCATGTGCAGGGAGAGACTCTGGGCCACTCCCCAGCTGCTCCACTCACCATCTGACCGCAACCTCATGCGAGAGCCTTGAGCAATTCCTGACTCCTAGAAACTGTGGGAGGCAGCCAGGTGCTTAGTACTATAAGCACTTTGCTTTGGAGTGATTCATCATATAGCATCCGATATCGGGGAAAGGGAGCTGTGCATGGCTGGGATTGACAGGGTGGTGTAGAGGGGACATAGGGAGGAACCCTGTTTGGGAATCGGTAAAATCCAGAGTAGAGGCATTCACACTTCTCTGGTGTAAGGGCAACTGAAGCCTTCAGGACTGACTCTAAGACTGCCCGCTTAGGGGGTACCTGGGTGGCTCAGTGGGTTAAAGCCTCTGCCTTTGGCTCAGGTCATGATCCCAGGCTCCTGCGATCGAGCCCCACATCGGGCTCTCTGCTCAGCAGGGAGCCTGCTTCCCTTCCTCTCTCTGTCTGCCTCTCTGCCTACCTGTGATCTCTGTCTGTCAAATAAATAAGATCTTAAAAAAAAAAAAAAAAGACTGCCCACTTGGTGGGCCCTCCTCCATCGGATCAGCTGGATGCCTCACCCTAGATCCTCCAAGGTTTACCCATGATCAGCTCAGCCTGGGCCCAGGCAGTAGCCCCAGAACAGAGGCACGACATTGAGACGTCACCTGGTCAGGTGCAGCAGGATCAAGAGAAGCAGCAGAGAATGGGGTGACAGTGTGGGCAGAGAGTCTGGCATCTGATGCCACATCAGTTGCCCAGAGAACCGTGGCTGGATCAGGTATGTCGCTTCCAAGGCTCCCCACAACGACCCTCCCCTCTGCTCTGTGTACACAAGGCTCTTCCAGGGAAGCTGCTGGGCTCAGAACAAACTGCCTTGGGGAGCCCGGTCTCCCTCCTTGCTGCAGCCCACTGTTTTTCAGATGCACACTTGACACCTCTCCCAGCCACCCCTCCCCACCCTTATCTTGGATCCATCCTTCTATGTTTGACCTTTTGCTCCCCTTGTGAACTGCTGTCTAGACCCTATCATCTCCACCACCAGCCCTGTTGCCCTCCAGCTCCCCCCTCCCCCGGGGATCAGCGATGACCTGGCTTAGCCAGACAGGACACAGAGACACTCTGTTCTAGAGATGGACCCCAGCAACCTCATCGGGCTCCTGATCTAGCCATACCCTGAGCTTTCTGGTTATATTACTTAAGTAACCTAGCTTAGGCTAACTCAAATTGGGTTTCTGTCCTTCACAACCAAAAAGACCTGACGAATGTGCTTGTTCAATGCTACAAAGCTTGTACCTGTCTGGACTGTCATTTTTGCGGAATTCCAAAATCTATGTCCTTTCTGTCATCACACCCGCAACAGACAATAAATAAGTTTCTACTCTTATGCCAACTGATTGACAGCACAGCCTAAAATGCTGGCCCTAGAGGATTCTGAGACTTCTCCATGTATAAGAGGAAAGTATGTCATGATAGATTAGTGATGTCTGCCATGGGTACAAATGGTAAGGAATGGTATCACAGATGCCACAACTTTACCAGCCCTATGTGATACCAAGATGAGCACATCAGGTCTTCTTTAGTACCAGCTGGCCCACTGCCTTCCTGTCCCCTGACAGTTGTCTCCTGCACTATTGCCATCTGGTCCCTGTAGCATTAGAGCCCCGCCCCCACTCCCCAGGGCCTGGAAAATTGCCTCTTTGCTAGACTCAATTCATGGCTATATTCTCAATGTGGCACGGGCCCCTGTCTCACGTCTATTCCATCCTCCTCCCCTTTCCTCTGTTCCAGCTGCTCCAGGCAGCTGCTGCACCCCTGGGGGTAAAGTATTTTACCCAGAATGTCAGGATCATGGAGAACCCAACACTTGCTACGAGAAGTCCTCTCTCACATACCTTGTCATTACCCTCCCTGCACTCACTGGGTGGATCCTAAGCATAAAGCAAAGAAGACCCCGATATGACTGAGGCCTTCATGTTTCTTATAATACCTCAGAGGAAGGAATTCGAAGACAGTATCTGAATTAATAAAGGCACCCGAAGCTTCAGAACTGTTTCAGTAACCAGCAAGCATCCGTATCTCCATTTAACACATAAGAAAACAAAGGAGTGTATGACTCATTAAAGGTCACAAAGTGAGACAATGAAAGAGCTCTGCAGCACGTACAGGACTCATGGTTCACTGCTAGACTTCCTCCGCCTCCTCAGAACTCAGCCCTGTGCCCCACATGCACACACACGTGTGCGCTCACATCCACGGGCACAAGCAAAGCACACATCTCCTACTGGGTTTACGGGCCTTGAGGTTGAAGGGGCTGCAGCATTTTGGACCTGAGAACATCCTTGATGTTTGGCGTGATCTCCACAGGAAGGAGTCCACTGTGTAAACAGCCCCTTCACTAACCCTCAGGGCGCCTCTGGGATGAATGAAAGTAGAAAGTGTCCCTGTTTCTACCGGCTGCGTTGGAGAGATCAGTGACCAGTGACCAGGGGCCTAATCTCACGTCTTACTGGGTTTGCTGGGAGTGCTGGAACTCTCATTTTGTCCATTCAGTCCGTGATGTATAATTTTTCCTCCCTAGACTCCCTCACTGCTCAGTATGGGCAGCACGTTATCGATTCTATTTTAGTTCCGAGACTACCTTCTCGTAAGTTAGTCTCAAGACTATAACTTTATGTAAAAGCAGCAGACCCCACCACCGTCAGCCCCTCCAGACCCCAAATCTCCTCTCACAACAAGCCCACGGCACCCCACCCCTTCTTGCTAATTACTGTCTTCAAACTCCAATCTTTGTACTCATATCCGATCACCCTAAGGGGGTGACATGGGGAGCAAGGTGGCCAGGGCTCCGCAGAGCCAAGATGTGGTTCTGAGAGTCATGTCCTGGCAGGCTGTCTTCGGAGTCACCCTGCACGGTGGGTGACCTTATTTACATTCCCAGAGCACAAGGACCTCTCTGGAGCACACCATCTGGAGAAAGCGCATACGAAGAAGTCCATGGGGAAAAATGGAATGTCAACCTCTCCCCAGCCAAAGAACAAAAAAACAACCTCCAAAATTTTGGTCCTGGACGCTCTGAGCACTATCATGGCCGTGTGAGCTGACTAAGGGCCCTGCCATAGTAAACAGAGCCACATACGGGCAAGACAGGTGTGGCTCCTTCAGGCTAGCCTCCACTAGGACCCAGCTTAGCCTCCCCTTCTCCCAGCAATGTCCCCACAACCACTAGTATGGCTCCCCACCCAGACCCGTGGCTCTCGTAGGATCTCCAGGTCCCACTAAGGAAGGGGGCACCACCATCCAAGATTCCAGGAATGGAAAATCACCACTTTAGGCTCAACATTTTTGAACCCAGAGCAGTGCCAAGGAGGAAGGGCAAGCAGCACCGTGTCCCTGATGGCTTTTGTTAGCACAAAATAACTACCCAATGCAAAGAGACCAATTTTCAAATTATAAAGCTGATTCAAAGCTCTGTCTCCTGGCCACCACAGCTGAAAAGATGCCACCGTCTAAGCCTGCTTTGGCTCCTGCCTTCCTGAACTATTTTTACTGTTGTTCTTGTCCCTGAATGAGCCCCAGAGCAGCGGCTCAGCAGATCAGGCCCTGCACAAACAGGTGGGTGCCTGCAGCAGCGACCTTGCCCTCACACAGAAGAAAATGATTCGCATTTGTCAAATGGCCCAGCTCCCCTGACTTCAGCAGCAGCTCCCTCCTCCCGAACACAGTGGCTGCTGCCTCTCCAAGGGACCAGGATGAGGATAAGACCCCTGCACAGACTGGTCAGCCACAGGTCAGTTGGCTCCACAAGGTCCAAGGAAAGAGTCCAAGTCAGGAGGCAGTGGCTTATGTTTCCTTGGGGTCCCCAGCCCCGTGGAGCTGGGGACCCGGAAGGTGTTCAGGGATGAAAGAGTGGATTTTTTTTTCCCTTTAATCCATCTCCATCCATGCACCTGATCCAGGACCTTATTGCAGAAGATGTTCAATATCTATTTGCTAACAGCAGCAGTATGGTGATACCATGATAAAGATGAAGGCTGATAAGAGGTAAACACTAGAAATTGATGGCATCAGCCCATCTATGCCCTAAAGCACGAGCTTATTCAGGTTCTTCCACTTACTTCTTGGATACAGTTGTTGGGATTTTTTTTTCTTTTTTTTTTTCTTAAGATTTTATTTATTTATTTGACAGAGAGAGAGATCACAAGTAGTCAGAGAGGCGGGTGGGGGGTAGGGGGGAGGTAGGAGGCTCCCCACTGAACAGAGAGCCCGATGTAGGGCTCGATCCCAGGACCCTGAGATCATGACCTGAGCCGAAGGCAGAGGCTTAACCCACTGAGCCACCCAGACACCCTCAGTTGTTGGGATTTCTGAAGGTAGAGCTTGGGAGCCATGACTTCCATCTCCCACGCCACCCCCTAGCCCAGGCCTCCATCTGTTTCCTGTCCAGAAGGCTGCAGTAGCCCCCGGCATTTCTCTCTCTCTTTGCTTGTCCCCAATTCAATCTCCATGCAGCAACCAGAGTGACCTTTTAGAAATACAAATTATAAATCGGCTCCTGTCATTCTCCTAGATAAATCTCTTCAGAATCTAGACTCATTGCCATGACTTATGAAGCCCACATAGGCTGGCCCCAGTTGCTTCTCTGAGCTCATCTCATTCCCCTCTCAGCCTGGTCCGAGGCAATCCTCACATACTGGCCTCATTTCAGCCCTCCAAAACGCTCCCTCCTTATATGCCACAGTACCTTTGCACATACCTAGAATGTTATTCCTTATGCTTCTGGCTTGGTGATTCCTTCTCTCACCTCAGGTTTGGGCTTAAATAATTCCTTCTCACAACCCCCAACCCTTATCCTCTAATGTAAATAGGCAGAGTTCAAACACCGGCTATCTCCCTGCCTCCATACTACACTTGACCAGAGATGCCCAAACTTCCGGCCTATAAAGAGATCCCCCAATCAGCCACGTGTGTGGAGAAAAGCACAGTGCTGCAGATGAACTTCAACAGCACAACCTCCCTCTTAGCCTTAGCACCTTCACCTGTGCACGAGGAAGCTCACCACTAAAGACAAGACTTAGTACACACAACAGCAACCCAGACTGATTTATGGAGCAAGGAGCAGCAGTTCACACTGGGCAGGGAGAGAACTGAAAATGCATTTCCTCCTGAGGTCCTAACCATCCTCTCACTTAGCAAGTTCCCCAGTGCAAAGAAAATGCTTTCTCTCGGGCCAAGGTGTCATCCGAGACCTTTGCAGAAGCCCATTTCACTCCTGCTGTCTGTCATCTCACTGTAGTGACCAGGGGCCTCCATTCTCTTTAAAAGTGCAGCAGCGATCCTGGAACAGAAACCATGTTTTCTCTGCCCATTAAAGACCAAATGACTAGAAAGCAGGAAGCCATTAATCTTCTCTATCTAGAGTGTTGCAGAGATAGCTGGGAAACTCGAACTGGGAAGATACTGTCTCATGGTTTTAAGATACCCAAGGCCCTGTCTGTCTTAAGCCCAGTGGTGCTCACTCAGAGAAACTTCAGCTCTGGCTCAACCCCATGTGGCAGATGGGGTAGACCAGTGGACTAACTCAGCAGCAATTCCAACCTCCGTCTGGTGTCCCTGCCTGTCCTGCAGATGCCAAAGAGCTAGAAACTCTAATTTCCAACCTCCCTCATAGCTGGACTTCCTGATGTGGCTATGGAGTTTGGCCAACCCAAGAAGTGAATGAAACTAAGTATGGTGAGGAGGCCATCTATTTCACAAGGCTCTGGCGATGCTTTCCTGATGCCTGGAACGTCGATAAGGGGGTGTGACCCTGGAGCCAGCTCTTGGTATAGTGGCTTCCAGATTCCCTGGCTGCCTAATTATACCACAGTCCCAGTCCCCTTGATGGGTCAGCTCTGCAGCCTTGTTCTGGGAGTCATTCCTAGAGGTCCAACCTAGAGCCTGCTCTCCCAACACCTACCATGATTTTGTAAGCCCTTAAATTCCTGTATTGAATATATTTCCTCACAAAAAGACTATGGCAGTATCTACTGTAGATCTGAACTCTGCCTCAGTCTATAGTCTCACTGTCTAATAGAACATCTACAATGACGAAAATATCCTATTAATTCTTCGATGTCCAATAGGGTAGACACCAGCCATTGTTGATTCTTAAGCACTTGAAATGTAGCAAGTGCAACTACAGAACTACAGCCATTTTAAATTTTATTTAATTTCAATTAATTTACATGTAAATAGCCACAGATGGCTAGTGGCTATCATACAGGACAGCACAGGCCTACATTAAGAGGAAGTCCTGATGGAAAGAGCATCATTTATGATGGAACTTCTTTAAAAAAAAGCAATCAAGGACTGATTCAGATGCTGATGGGTGGGTGGATTTTCTGATCAGGAAATAACCACCCTATGCAAAAAGGCATGTGTTCAAAGCATAAGAGGGTCTGAGACCCAACAAACAACTTCAGCAACCAAAAGTCATTTTTCAGTGGTAAATCCTCTCGACAAATGAAGAGAAAGTAATGACCCCAAGGGACAGATGGGGAGGCTGATGCTTCCACCCAAACTGAGTGGGTCTTAAGAGAACCCTAGGACATCCCAGCTGAAATGGAACCCACTCCCTAGACCGAGCACCCAAAGGGTCTTCACGGTGTGTCACATCTGCTGCCTCGACCTCTTACCAGAGCCATTTTCACACTCTTTTCAACAGCATTCTCTTCCACTCTTCGTTCACCCTTCTATAAACACTGCTCATGAGAGATGGGGATGTTCAGAACAGGCCCATGACCACAGCAGTTAAACGCTCCAAAACAAAGACAGGGACCCAAGGATATCTGTGGCCATCCCCCTGACTAAATCATCCAGACACTGCCTTAAATAAAACCATCTCTTTCCTAGTCTACAGCCCACTCCTCTCTAATGAGGGGACCAAGGCAAAGAACCGGGAGTACTTCAGGAGCCCAAGCTGACAGGAAGAGTGGTCAAACCACTATCGTTCACACCTTCTAGTGATCCAGCAAACTAAATCATCTTTTCTCTGTTCTTCACAGGGCAGCTAGTCAAAAGGAGAGAAAGAAAGGAAAAGGAATCCTTGGAGGGACTCCCATGGAAGTCCCTGCAGAGATCTCCCAGCAGTACCTTGGCTAGAGGACACTAACCATAAAGTCATTCCCCTCACATTACTCAAGGTCATACTGACATCAGAGAGCAGGCAAAGAAAAATGTTAGAAAACAAACTGATAGGTACACACACTAAACCACACTTTCCAACCAAAAATAATAAATTGTAAAGATAATAAAACATTTCTTCCACTTATGTCCAAGAAGGGAGAGGAGAAAAATTGCCACCTCCTGCTATTTGAACGAAGACACCCCCTGGTGATGGCTAACCTCAATTACAGGACCTAGTGGATCAGTTCAAGTTTATCAAAAGTCAGCATTTCTACTTTTTCAAGGCTGCTGCAAAGTAGCCATTTTAGTGAAAGAAATAGATGCAGCCCTGACTGAGGTCAGATACCATCAGCTGGAAAAACGGAAAAGCCTTCCGGATGCTGATGTCTGGGGACAGGCAAGACGAATGCCACAAGTCTGACACAGCAATGAGAAGACCAAGCACTGGCTCCGGGTCTCCTTGGCAACGGCTAGTGAGTATCTGAGAGGGGTTACACTCTGGTATGTGGGCCCTTCTCATATTCTCCCAGTGATCTGTAAGCTCCTTGAGAGCAGGAACCAGCTTTGTGGCCTCAGAAACCCAGCAGACTGGCTGTCACCTAGAAGGTGCTCAAAACACATTTGCCACATGGAAGTTCTTCTGGAGAATTTCTGTTTGACCATCAGAGATTTCTATACAGAAGCTTACAGAGATGATGTTATTCGATTATTTTAGATTAGTATGTCACATGTGTGTGTTTATTTCTTTCTTTAGAGAGAGAAGGAGTGTGCAAGTGGGGGCAGGGGTGGAAGGGCAGAGAGAGAGAGGGAAAGAATCCTAAGCAGATGCCCTGCTGAGCCCGGAGGCTGACAGGGGCTCGATCCCACAACCCTGAGACCATGACCTGAGCGGAAATCAAGAGTCACACACTCAACTGGCCGAGCCCCTCCTGTGTTTATTTCACATATTAGGTATATATTTGTCTCTTACCCCCCATCCGAAGGGAAGCCCCAAGAAGCAGACACCTTTGTCCATTTTGTTCATCACTGTATTCCCCAGAGTCCAGAACAGCCTGGAGCATGTGCTGAACAAATGAGTGAATATCTGAAAGTGTCATTGTCCCATTACATGTTTTTTCTCGTGACATTTTTAATTACTTCAACTTCTGGCCCCAAGATACAGAGGGTTTTGCTGCTTTGGTCCCATTTTATTGGTAGGAAAACAGAGACACAGAGTCTCTTCATGTCTCCCAATCACCAGAACGAGAACATAGGAGGCAGCGCCATCTTGAAAGGACAGTTTTTAGTGTATTCAGTGGTCCCAACCTCCTTCCTTCCCACCAGCTGGGAGGATGGGGTGACAGGAAGACTCACTTGGCTAATACTCATCTGCCCACATCCTGCACCAAGTGAAGTGGGCAGAGCACCTTGGGGGAACAGCAGTAATTCTGACTCCATTCCATGCCTGTGAGGGGCCGGCCACACTGCCACAGAGGAATGGCATATGGCATTGCAGCCCTGCTGAGGCTCAGGGCTCAGAGCTCACAGACTCAGACCCTCCGGGCCAGGCGAGCTTCTGTTCTGTGGGAGAGAGGTCTGACTATTCCTGGAGCCTCTGCAGCCCTGCCAGGGGCAGAGGAAGCTGAACTCCAGAACCTGGCCCAGAGGGAAGCATGGGCTCATCAGCCCCGTAGGGAAAGCAATTTAGCACTCCTAATGAGAGTCTTTAAGGAATTCAATCATTCCACTACTCTTATCAGGTACTACCCAACACTCCAGCAAAGCAACCTACCCAGGTAGTCACCACCGTGTACATCATACCAACACCAAACTAAACATCACCTATAAGCCCATCACAGGGGGACTGGCCTGTGATGCCACCTCCACAAAGTAAAATTTTAGAAGCCATAAAAACTATGTTTTGAAAAACAATATAGAAAAAATTTTCACATATTAAGCAACAGAAATAAGGCCCAAAAGTGTATGTGCTATATGACCCCAATTTTTTTAAAAGACACTTTTTCTTCTATGGAAGAAAGACTAGAAGGAAACACATAGTAATAGTCCTAGTAGTTCAACTATACATCAATCTTTTTAAAAAATCATCTTTCTAGATCAAGAGCTTGACAAAAAGGATTTAAGATCTCCACTATTTTTACTAAAATTGAAAGGAAAACACACTTACTGTTCAAAACCAGAAAAGTCCAACAATTTAAAAATAAGTCCCCCACCTCAGAAAAAGCACCATTAATAAACTTATGTGTCTATCTAGATTTTTGTCCTGTAAATAGCTAGAATAAAAATTTATAAAAATGGTAGGAAGGAAGGAGGGAAGGGAAGAAGAGAGAAAGGAAAGAAGGGTAAGTGTAAGAGAGGGAAGAAGGAAGGGAGAAGGGAGGAGGGAGAGGAAGGAAGGATACTATGATTATCTTCAGGTGGCCCCATCTATTTTCAGAGAGGCAGTTCAGCCCAGAACTCAGGGCCACGGACTTAGAAACCAGACAGTCTCGATGCAAATTCTAGCTCTGCTAGTCACTAGCTGTGTGACTGAACAGTCACCTCACCTATCTGTGCCCAAGATTCCTTATCTGTAAAATAGAAATTATAACACTGCCTATCACACAACATTGTTATGATGATCAAATGAGTTAATAAACATAAAACTCTCGGAATGGCGCTGAGAGTATCTTGTAAGTACCAGGTCTTTCTGAAATTATTATATTTTCCAAATTCTGTACAGTAAATAATCCTTTGGTGATCAGAAAGAAAAAAAGTTATGGTTTTGGTTTATCATTTAAGTATACTTCCAAAATTACTGTAGCAAGCCGATACCAGATTCTTGTCCAGCCACCGCCAGACCCATTCTGAGGGGGTTGGGGTAGGCTGTGCCCACAGACCCCACCTGGCAAACAGGCCGCCCACCTTCGTAGGCTGCCTAGGGCCTCCTCCTCCCGATCCCAGGCACCACAGGAAAATACAAGATCTGCCTGCAGCCACAGAGAAACGGAGTCCCATGAAAAGTCACCAGGCGGGACGCCTGGGTGGCTCAGTTGGTTAAGCGGCTGCCTTCGGCTCAGGTCATGATCCCAGCGTCCTGGGATCGAGTCCCACATCGGGCTCCTTGCTCGGCAGGGAGCCTGCTTCTCCGTCTGCCTCTTCCTGCCACCCTGTCTGCCTGTGCGCTCTCCCTCTCTCTCTCTGACAAATAATAAATAAAATCTTAAAAAAAAAAAAAAAAGAAAAGTCACCAGGCGCCTTTGTGCAGCCCTCTGCTGCCTCGAACCTAAACTCAGGACAAAGGATAACTGCACCCCTGGGTCTCCAGCTGTGTCGCTCTGGAAACAAAAGTATCTAGGTTTAGGGGCACCTGGGTGGCTCAGTGGATTGAGGCCTCTGCCTTCGGCTTGGGTCCTGGGACTGGGCCCTGCATCGGGCACTCTGCTCAGCAGGGAGCCTGCTCCCTCCTCTCTCTCTTGCCTGTCTCTCTGCCTAATTGTGAGCTCTGTCTGTCAAATAAATAAATAAAATCTTTAAAAATAAATAAATAAAAAATTTTTTTAAGAAGTATCTAGGTTTAGGGTAAAGTGAAACAGTTGATTTGAAAGTTAGCCAAGATACCTATATGGGCAAGATGCTTTCTTTTTTCTTGTCATCTTGTAACCACAATTCCATTAAATACCAGCCAGGCTCCAAGAAATAGAAACAGGTATGTGTACGCATTGTAGGGAAAGACACCAGGACCCCTTGGTTCAGGTCTCTGGTCTGAGGGGTGCCATCCATCTCAGTGCCAGCCCTTCGAAGAAGCTGGAGCAGAATGAGACACTGGGAGGAGGGAGGTCAGAGCCCAGGCCCCTGGCCCCGTTCCCCCACCGGCCACACTGCTGAGCACAAAATGATGCACACTTTTCAGTTTACTCATCTGTAAAATACAGGTAATAATACATTCCTCACAGGACAATCAAAGACTAAATGAGATTAGGTCTACGAAAGTACTACCCAAATATAAAGATACTTAATAAGAACCCTTTCACAGATGTCCACATATAACACCTCAGGGCACCAAAGAAGAACACCTTGTTGCCAATGAAGTAAAATAAAACATGAAAGCTGTTTTATTTATAAAAAAAAAAAAAAAGTCTTTTTCCCAGAAGCACACCCTCCATGTTAAACAATCACCTCTTAAAAGAGTGCTATATCTCACACACAAATTTAATCGTGTCAATTTGTGAAAAAGTGAATCTAGCCAGAGAATTCAGAATGCAGAAGATTCCAGAGATCCTTGAAAACAGCACTCTACTTTCCAAGGAACCTCTCTTGGTGAAAGTCTCTGAAGTACTTCCACCATATGGGATTGCACTGTGTGCGGGGAAGGAAGGGGGGGCATGATGCACATATTTACACACTAAAAACATAATGCACAAACACACCCATCCTCGGCCCATTTGTCCTGCTCCTGATGTCTCTAATTCTCATTAAGGTGGGACAAAAGAAACACATTCGCTCAGTCCTCTGCACTCTCAGGCTATTTAATAACAATGCTTTGTATAAAGTATAATGCTTCTTTCATTTGGAAAAGTCAAAGCCATTTATCTCATTAATCCCCACAAAACCTCGGCCAGACAGCAGGCAGACAAGAAGGTGGAAGGCAACGAAAAAATAAGCAAGTGCCCGGACTCCAAACCTGCTATTCCTTGGTAAAAACAAAACTTCAGAGAGCTATGAAGCCATCTCAACTGTTCTCCGAGTTTGGTAAGAGAAGAACCAGGCCAGAAGTCAAGAGAGCCGAATTCCAGTCCCCGCTTCAACACCCATTTGTTCTGTGCAGATCAGACACATCACTTTCCTTCTTTGGCCTTCGGCTTCCTCCTCTCAAGAGTAAGGAGGCTCAACCAAACACCATAAGAGTCCTCCTAGTTCAGAGCCTCAGGCCTAGAACTCTTGAGTCTGGTATCTCCCTGCCCCCATGACCCCTCCCCAGCCAGTCTTACTCTTACGGAGTTCCTCCGAGCCCAGATCTCCTCCCCATAGACCTCGCAGATGAGGGCTCAGAAAGTCGGCCTGACATCCAGCTCCTACTTCTCCTGGGTTGGGCTCCTGGCTTGAGTGTGTGCTCAGCCATCCTCAGAGGTGGCCTCCAATCTGCTCACAGGGCAAGGTCAACCCAACGGGCCGCTGAGTGAGGAAGGGCAACAGAGAGAATAGGACCCTCCAGCTCTTGTTTCATTTCTAATTTATTATCCCAGGGTTTCCTCCGTGACCCCTTGGGGCTCCACGTGGTTCACGTAGAAGCTCCTAAAGCCAGAGAGAGCCCTTCACACACCCCATACTATTCTTTAAAAAGTCAGAAAATGGCAAGCATTGGCAAGGAAGCAGAGGAAGGACGACCCTTGTGTGCTGCTGGTGGGAATGTAAAATGGTACAATAGTTACGGGAAGTATCTGGGGTTCCTCAGAAAATTAAAGACAGAATTACCATATGATGCATCAAGGCTACTTATGAGTCTATATCCGAAAGAACCAAGGGCGGAGACGCGAACACAGATGGCACACCAAAGTTCAGAGCCACGTTATTCACCATCGCCAAAAGTTGGAAACAGTCCAAGAGTCCATCGACAGATGAATGAATAAACAGAAACTTGGTCTATACATACGACGCACTGTTATTCAGTCTTAAAAAGGAAAGAAATTCTGACACAGGCTATAAAATGGATGAGCCTTGAAAACATGACAATAAGTGAAGTCAGCCCATCATGAAATAAATACTGTCTGATTCCACTTCTGTGGGGTACTGAGAGGAGTCCTAGCCATAGAGACCGAGAGTAGAGTGGTGCCGGGGCTGGGAGAGGAAGGGGAAGAGTTCATCTTTAAGAGGTATGAACTTTCACTGGGAAGACAAAAAAGGATGGTAGTGACCGCAGAGCAATGATGTGAATATACTTAATGCCACTAAATTACACACTAAAAAAAAAAAATTAACATGATAAGCTTCATGTTATGTAAGTTTTCCATATTATAATAATGTTAAAATTTTAATTTAATTTTTTATAAAAAGCAGAGAGAGTGTTGGACCTGAAGCACTTGGAAGAATATTCCAAGAGGACAGAGATCTAGGAAGTGGGGGGCTGCCTTCTGAGGAACAAAGAGCTGGAAGGCGAAGGCAGCTGTCTTTCAGGAAGGGCTGGGAAGGGTGAATTCAGCCCAGTCCAGAGGGAGGTGTGTGGCAGGACAAATCTCTACCCCTATTCACGTGCTTCCCTGCACAGCCTTCTGCTCGGGCCCTCAGCACATGACTCAGGCCCAGAAAAGGATGCAAAGAATTTTGGTCATAAATTGTTTCCAATTCTCAAATAAATCACACATGTGCATACACAAACATGTCTTCACAACTGAGTGAAACCAGACTCACGTCCAAATACATCGACGGTGTTCTTAAGCACTATTCACTATCAGGCATCAGATCTTTGGCTGGAGAGATGGGTGATCAGAATGTTAGATCAATGCCTGGCTCTCCACGGTTTCAGTCTTGTCCAAAGCTCTGCTCTGGGCACCTGGCATGTCTCCAAGGCAGGCCATGATGCATTCATCTCCGTAGCTCTGCTGCCTAGCCCAGTGCCTGACACACATCAAGTATAAAAAGAGTGTTCACTGAAGGAATGGGGTTTCTCCTCAGCATCCCGATAGTTTTAGGTGAGGAGACAAGTGACATTATTCCCACACTAATGATGAAACCAAGGTAGAGAGAAGCACATGGCCCCCATCCTATGAGACCCAGGCTAGGACGAACTCAGCCACCTCCAAGCCCTCCAATGTCTCTGGAACCTTAAATCCACGCTCCTTCCTCAGAGCTTCTTGCAGCCAGGAACCTCTTGAGCTCTCCCCAGCTGCCCTCCCCCCCGGGCTGTGTATGCATTTTCTCTCCTTCCTGAGCCCCAAGCTGCCTTTTCTCTTCCTTCTGCTGGCTTCTAGGCCAGTAGTACCTGACCGCTCAGGAGTGATCTCCCTCTCCTCCATCTTTTCCTCCTTGGAGGGCTGAGGAAAACATCTGATGAGGGCCACCCTTGTTGTGTGGCAGATATGCAGAGCAAGAGCTGCCCCTAGGTTGAGGGTCCTTGGAGAACCAAGTTCAACATAGGACTCTAGTGCTGCCCAGATTCTTGTCCAGGCCTCGGGTACATCAAAAGCGTGGGCCAAAAGGGAGCAGATGGGGAGATGCGGGAATGTCTACTGTTAAAAACCCAAAACTAGAAGGCAGAGGTCAACGTCCCCTTCATTCTTCATCTCGGAATGGAGTTATGATTCAATGGAGCAGAAACCAGCGCTGCAGAAATTCTGTAAAACTCCATCATCTCCACACCTTTGTCACCCTGTTTATGTGGGTCTCCTCCGACTATGTCCCCACAGTAATTAGGAGGGTTGGAACCGTTAAGACAACGAGAATCTACTGCTGGCCTGTGAAGACCGCAGGGAAAGAAGAGCATGGGATCTGTAAATACTGAGTTTTAGGGACAGGCTGCCCCGGAATTAAGTAGATAGTGGCAGCCAGAAAAGAAAGCTGTGGAGTCTAGTGGCTAACGGCAAAGATAGGGAGTCATGTGAGACCCAAGTTTGTACTCTGTGTGGCCACTTACAAGCCCTTTTGGTCTGGGCAACTTGGTTAACAGCTCGGAGACTCAAGGACCTCTGAGCTGTTTCAAGGATTTTAAGACATTTACAAGCACATGGCATGGCGCAGCCTTATATGAAGTTCTCAGTGAACTGTAGGCATCAGTATTGCTTCTATTGTTGAGGCTGTTATTAAAGTGGGCTGGGTCCTGGGGCCTATAGCAATGAAAGAGAGGCATGGGGAGGCCCCGGCCTGAGAAGAGCCATCAGGCTTAGTACCCCGAAGGCCTCTGCAGGCACCTATACAGAGACCCCCCTCAGAGTCAGCCATTCAGGAACCTCCACATTTCCACTGAAGCACATGCAACCCTCCAGCTTATCTCACTCGGTCATCAGCAATCCTTGGGCCAGGGAGACCAAGGACCAGGGCTGGGCACATGGGTCTCCTGCTCCCTCCTCTGCTAGGGAGCCCTGGGACTCTGGACAAATTCCTCTCCCTCTATGTGCTTACCTCGTCAGTAAAATGAAGGAGTTTACCAAATGATCTCTGAGATCGTGTATAATTTTTGGCACTCGCTGATTCTAGAATTCACATGTGGGTGGCAGAAGAGTTTATCATTTGGAACATGCTGGCAAAAGAAATAGGCTTCCTAGAGGGATGCTCTGTGCCCCCATCCCACTCCTCAATTCCCTCCTTTATGCTAATAAATAATTGAATCTGAAAAGCACCTGTCTAATAGGGCAGCCACTTACCTAGGGCCACCCCTATCCCTGAGTCTCAGCAAACACGGCAGAATGGCCATAACTCCTTAACAGAGAGATATGCAGCGCCTGACCTCTGAACTACGCTGACTTAGCAAGCTGCTCTTCCTGGTCCTCTCTGATGCACTCAGGTTTGGGAAACGGATGCTGCTGGAACCACAGTCACCTGCTCATTAGCTCTCTTTGCATGTTTGTTTCCTTCCGCAGCCTTCCTAGATTTATTTGGTTTTCCCAACCTGGGAAACAGGAGCTAATAGCTCCTGAAAGAAAAGAACAGAGATGTGGAATCTTTGGGGTGACTTGGCAGCATCTTTCTCCAGGTCAGAGTGAGCAGGTGGAGAAATTGATCAGGGCAAATGGGGCATCTGCTTTTGTCTGCTCTATGCACTCAGTCCTCCACTTAAGTGCCCTTTAATATAAAACACGCAGGGACTAAACATAACTTTGATGCTGGGTGGTCCCCTGGCAGCCTGTGACTGAGCCACTGTTTGCTGAGCATCACCGTTTGCCTTTTATAAAGAAAGGCAGTTTGCTCTATAAAACTAGGAGCTTAGGACTCCCACTCAGGATGGCAAATGCTTGGTTCAACTTCCCACTTAAGCCAAGGAGTTATGGAGCCCCCCACACACTGACCCCAAATCATGCGCGGTCACACGATTGTGTAAAGGCGTCAGTGACGGGGGAAGGGAGAGTGGCTGCTGCTGCCATGGGTGAGGTCTAGGAAAGCAACTTACCCCACGACCACATGTTCACCCTGGGGCACACGCACACACACTTATGAATGTGCACATACAAACACGTGCATGTCCCCCAGTGGGACTTGCAGCCCACCACCTTCCTCTGTGCAGCCCACGGCCTTTGCCATTGCCTTCCTTGTATCTCCTTGGAGCAAGTGCTTGCCTTCTCCCCCTGCTCAGACATAACCCTTCAAGCAGAGCCCCGTCTGCTCCACGCCGTGGCCCCCACCGAGCTAGCACCAGGTAAGTGGTCGGGAATGTCTGGGTGTGTGGGCCCCACTGGGGTAGGCATGATGGAGGCCTCAGACACATGAGATGCTCTCCCTGCCTTGACAAGGCACCAGCCTCCCTGAGCTGCACATTCACCCACACGGACACACACACGGACACCCACCCACATGCGCGCTCTGGTAACATCTGCCCAGCCAGAGACCTTGCCCTTTCAGAGTCCGCAACTAAATTTGGACGTGAAACCAACGCAGCCGAGTCAAGTAGGCAAGACTGGCCCAAAGGTTAATTCTAGGCAGCTTCACTTTCTAAAGCGTTTGCTGGCCTTGGCCAGAGCACGTGGTTCCTTCGTGCTGTCAGCTCCCCTCACTCCCCTTGTCTGTGGCTCCCAGACTCCACTCCCGAGGGCAATGGCTTCAGGTGAAGGGAGGAGCCCAGGAGATACAAAGGACCAAAGGACTAAGAAGATGAGTTTTGGAATGAGACAGATCTCCAATTCGTCTCACCACTCCCCTTTTGAGCTGGGTGATCTTTGCTAAGTGAGCCTAACCTCTTTGGTGGTCAGGTCGCTTAGGGGTGAAACAGGAATAATCTCACAAGGAGAAATGGGACCCGTTAACACCAGTGCGCGCTTACCGGTGGTTTGGTGTGAGATACGAGGAGTTGCACGCTCCTTCCCCGGCACCAGGAGGACGCAGTTTCTCTAGCCCTTCCCCCAGGCCCAGAACACAGCAGGACCACCCTTCCCAAAGAGAACCAACGGCACCTAGTGATGTCTTGCCCTCAGTGCCACAGCCAGAGTTGGCAAGACTCTCTCCCACTTCCCTGAACACAACAGCCCAGGCCAGTCACCACGCAGCTGGGATTACACAACATCCGAGCCTTTGGGAGCCATGGCTTCCATCTGGCTGGCAGCTTACAAATATTTAACCTTATCAGGCTTGAACTGGAAAAGAAGGATAATTGAAGTTTCATATGAAATTACCGTGCAAGTTATGGGTGGCCCAGTCAAGCTTCCTGGGGATGTAAGAGTTCCACTTGTTTGTGCCAGGGATCCGTTGTGTGCGGGCTGGAGAAAGGAGGCTGGCCACAAAGCGGAGCCCCTGTGCCTTGCGCTTCTGTTCTCCCTGTTCTTCCTTCATTGGCACCCAGCAGCCATTTTCACAAAGCCTGACATAGCTGTCCTCTTCTACCCCTTCAGGCCCGCCTCAGGCTTTTCCCGAGCCAGTGGGAGAA
This sequence comes from Mellivora capensis, assembly GCA_004024625.1. Classification (NCBI taxonomy): domain Eukaryota; kingdom Metazoa; phylum Chordata; class Mammalia; order Carnivora; family Mustelidae; genus Mellivora; species Mellivora capensis. The sequence goes on from PISX010000333.1 coordinate 143,158, forward strand.
AGCCATGTGAGGAGACAAAAGGGGAGCAAGCTCGGAGTGTCCTAGAGACCTTCTGGTCCCAGCCTCTCCCCTCAGAGGTACGGACTCTCAGGCCCTGAGAAAGCAAGCCATGTGCCCTAGCTTCCACAGCCAGGTCAAGGTCAAGCCAAAACTTGAGCCCCAGCCTCCAGATTCCTACACCCTATTTCTACTAACCCAAGTCAAGGCTGAAGCTCTTCTAATGAGAAACTGGCCTATCGAAACTGCTCTAGCCACTGCCCTTTATGTGGGCCGCTGCCAGTATGGCAGGCTGTCTCCCCCCCCCCCCCGCCCCAAAATATCCACGTCCTAATCCTTGGAAACTGAATGTTACCTTATATAGCCAAAGAAAGGTTGCAGGTGTGATTGAGCTGATTGTGAGTTGAGGAGATTATTCAGGATTGCCCAGGTGGGCCTGATATAATCACAAGAGTCCTTACAAGAGAGGCAGAAGAGGAGAAAGGAGAAGATGCTACACAGCTGGCTCTGAGGATGGAGGAAGTGGTCTCCATCAGCCGGAAAAGGCAAGGAAACAAAGTCTTCCCCTAGAGCCTACAGAAGGAATACAGTACAACAGGCCCACTTTCAACCTTTGACCTCCAGGACTATGTTCTTTAAGCCCCTGAGCGTGTGATCACTTGTTACAGCAGCCATAGAAAACTCATACCCTTTAGCACCTCATGTGCATAAAATCATCCCAAGTTGAATGCAGCAGGGAGAGGGCAGAGTTAAGCAGTCTGGGGGGTGACGAGCCAGCTGTGCTCCTGGGACACCTCGAGGGCAACGTCCTTGCTGCCCTCAGCCTGCCAGGCCCTCAAGGGCAGACCAGAGCCAGACATCCAAGGGTGTGGTATGAGTAGAACAGAAACAAAAGTTTCTAGGAGTCGACACTAAAAAAATGGGTAAAGGACTTGCAGAGACTCTTCTCCAAAGAAGATATATACAAATGACCAACAAGTATTTGAAAAGATGCTCAATTAATAACCAAAGAAAGGCAAGTCAAAACCACAATGAGATATCACCTCATATCCACGAGGAAAGCTACTGTCAAACCAAAAGCAGCAACGACAACAGAAAATAATGTGTTGACGAGGATGTGGGAAAACTGGAAGCCTTGTGCCCTCATGGTGATCACGCAAGCTGGTGAGCTACTGTGAGAAACAACATGCAGCTTCCTCAAAAAGTTAAAAATAGAATCACCATAGGATCCAGCAATTCCGCTTCTGGATATCTACCCAAAGGAACTGAAATCAGGTCTGGAAGAAATATTTGTACACCCATGTTCGTAGCAGGGTCAGTCACAAGAGCCAAGAGGTGGGAGCTACACAAATGTCCACAGACAGATGCATGGAAACACAGAATGAGATATATCCATAAAATGGAATCTTACTCAGCCATAAAAAGGAAAACTTGTCACAGGCTCCAACACAAAAGAACCTTGAACACATTATGCTAAGTGAAATAAGCTAGTTACAAAAAGATAAATACCACATGATACTGATATAAGGTATTTAAAATAGTCAAATTCATAAAACAAAGTAGAATGGTGGTTGCTGGGGGCTGGCAGAAAAGGGAATTGTTCAAAGGCTATAGAGTTTCCATTTTTCGAGACGAAAAGTTCCGGAGATATATTTTCACAAAAATGTGGATATACTTAACACAACTGAGTTGTTTACTTAAAAGTGGTTAAGAGAGTAAATTTTATGTTATGTGTTTTTACCACCATAAAACAGATTAAAAAATAACAAAAAGGGTCTGAGTGTATAACACACACCAGTCGAGCCCAGCTGGGGCCCCAAGGCCTCTTACAGCCCAGCATGTGTGAGACTTCCCATTACTTGCACCTTGATTCCTACCCTCACTTGGGTGTTTGTCTCCCCAAGCAGATCATGAGCTCAGGGAGGACAGGAGTGAAGTCTTACTACTCCAAGTCCCTCACACAGCACCCAGAACAGTACTTTCCACGTAAGAGGTGCTCAAGGAATATTTCTTGAGTTTAATTTTTCATGATTATGATCTTAGCTCCTCCAAATGAATCCTATTCTTCCAAAGTAGTGCTTATTCTCCTGCCAGCCTCCCCAGGGTCAGGGATGTTAGACCAAGTACCAAGGAGACAGGGAAGAATGAATCAGGGCTTTCAGAAGAGGCTCTGGACTGTAAGTGAATAAGTGTGGTTATTCTCTAAATGCTCGTATGATATCATTTCTCTATACCCTGTCCCAGCCTTCCTCGTGGGGCATTAAACAGGTAAATTACCAAGAACACAAAATCAGAGGTAAAAGCAGAATAACTCACTGGGAACGGGATCAACTTAATTTGGTTAGACTATGAAGGACAAAAATCTGAGAGCTCCACAGACCATACCAGAAGTCATAATACAGGTCTGGAAGCCCTCCTTTACCAATTTAGCATCTCTTTGATTGGTTTAAGAATATCAACGGAGTGCAAGCCTCACGAAGTGCTGTCCTCTGATACTCCCTCGATGCTGTGATTACATATAATAACCACTTCAACTAAATTCTATCAACGGAATCGTCCATTACTGTGTGTTCATGGTCGTCTTCTGACGTAACTCAAGCCAGCATGAAAACAGAGGAAAGGGCCTTCTCCTCTTCTCTGTAAACTTAAAGTCAGATCTGGAACCCTCGAAATGTTAGAGGAGGGACCTATTCAGGTAATAAGGGAAAAAATAAGACAAGGGTAACTTCTGGAAATTCTTGCTTAAAAGTAGTACTTATAGAGCATTTATTATATGGGCCAGATCCTGTTCTTACAATTTTACATATATTAATTTGTTTAATCCTCCCCATGTATCCATAGGTAAGCATATTGCTATGCCCACTTTACAGATGAGAAGACTGAGGCACAGGGAACTAATTTGTACAAAGCTACCAGTTCAAATCAAGCAGCCTGGCTGCAGAGTGTGATCACAACCTCTACAGATAGGTCCCTGGCCTGAGGTTCACTTCCCGCTTCTTCTCCCTCTTCCCTAGCCCCCAACCCCACAGAGGATACCACTTCAGGCCTCACTGGGAGAGGCTCACAGGTTTAAGGAGCTATTCCCAAGAAGTACTATTTGCAAATAACCACACATGTCCCAAGGCATGAACCAAAGAACAAAGATGCAGAGAACTATACCTAACACCAGTATAATTGCATAGGATATTTTACTTACATATTCTAAAATATGTTAGAAACATGAATTACTTCTCATACAAACTTCCTGAACATTCACTCCATCCTATTCCCACTTACTAGATAAGCAAACCATCTAAAGAATGCCCAAGTTGGTAACCTGCAGAGTGACTGGATGATAAAATAAGTAATGGAATTCAGGCATTGTAGTACTTGAAACCTTACAAGACAAAACCCCCTTCCACTTATGAAATCATTGGGAAATATTACCCAGAGACAAATACTTTAACTATGAGCATCTCTCAAAAGACAGATGAGCCAAAAAAGCATGACACCCAGCTTATTTTTTCTGGATTTACAAAATGAGAAAAGATTTTGAGCTTGCTCAACCACGTCCCGCCACCTAGCAGGTCGCTTACGAGACACCTGAGATGGGCTCTCCCACTCGCAGTGTTTTCCAGGAAAGCGTATGACTTAAGCTCTCAGGAACCTATCCCCAGATCCCCTAATTCTGGAATTCATGAACTCTTTCTTGGTCTATTACTTAAAAATCTCTAACTAAAATACTTTCTTCTTTTTCAGAGTAACAAAAGAACATCTACTCTTGTATCACCTTTAAAATAATTTTTAAACCAACATTTTACAAATATGTGAAGATTGCCTCTTCCCTTCAGGCTTGTCTCCTTCGAGTCACACAGCACTGATTCTCTTGGCTTCCCAAAGCTGTATTTTCCAATGTCTTGTTTATTTTATGGCTCTCATTGCAACTGTCTACATTCTCTAATTGTCTCTAAAAATAGAGTTCCAATCCATAACCAGTACTCATAGGAAGGACTTCAAAGCACTGGACATATTTAAAAGACTCTCCTCTCTTGGACCAAGGTGGGCTGTCATCCAAAGAACACACATGGTGATGGCAAGCAGGTACCAAGGATCAGATGGTCCAGTCTCAGACACAGGAGCCAGACAAGGAGGGTTGCTAGGAAACCAGAGAGATGTGGTATCAAGTCTAGCCAAATCAGCAAGGAATGCGGAATTAGCCAACAACTGACCAGAGAGTTTGAGAAAAGGGGAAGAAAAAGAGCAAAACACAAAAACCTAGGTTGAGAGACAGAAGATCCAAAGGCTTGGAGGCAAAGCTCTGGCTAAGAAGAGATCTGGAACACAGCATAGGAGCCCATGAGGTCAGAACCCAAGACTGAGTGGTAATGCTCACTAACATCAGTGTTCTCTTTTTTGTCCTGGGGCCTCAGGTAACCCACAGTCTCTAGCCTCACTGACAGATGGACATGGACTTGTGACTGAGTTCTGGCTAATGAAATGTGAACAGAAGTGACTGGTACCATATCCGGTCCTGGCCTGGGAGAAACTCTCACACAATCTCTCTTGGTTCACAATCTGCAAACCCCTCTCTTTATATAGCAGCTGAATGGAGAAGTCTCTGAAGACCTAAGAGAGGGCAGAGCCACAAGGTGAAAGTGAACCACCCTTTCGAAGGCTACTCGACGAGGAATCCCGCATCATGACAAAACCAAAAAATAAACTTTGTGTCAAGCCCATGAGATTTGGGGGTTAGTTGTTTCAGACAGTGAATAGCCTTCCCTTAAGAATACAGGGTCAGGGGCGCCTGAGCGGCTCAGTGGGTTAAGCCTCTGCCTTCGGCTCAGGCCATGATCCCAGGGTCCTGGGATCGAGCCCCACATTGGGCTCTCTGCTCCGCGGGGAGCCTGCTTCTGCCTGCCTCTCTGCCTACTTGTGATCTCTCTCTCTCTCTCTCTCTGTCAAACAAATAAATAAATCTTTAAAAAAAAAAAAGAATACAGGGTCAGAGAAACAAACATGCAACTAAGGAGTAAAAAATGGAGTTTCACATGCCTAGAGGGGATTATAAATCAAATGATTTGAAACACCTATAAAGAAAAAACCTAATCGATGTCAAAGTACCTCTTTTAACTTTTGTAATCGGATTACAAGGCCAGTGAATCAAAGGGACAGCACAGACACAAAATCAGAATATTGCTGAGCAGGGAAATTAATAGTCACATGGTCCAGAACAAAGTGGTAACGAGTAGGCAAGCCACCCATTTGTTCATACCTGTTATGTCCCCATGGCTCCAATGAGAGAGGGGGTACGGTCATTGCCCAGACGGGCCCCAGACAGGTGGAAAAGGCAGACACGTGGTTACTCTCCCATGTGACAAGGTGTTTAATGGGTATGCCTGGAGTGTGACGGCAGCTCAGGAAAAGGACCCCTAACTCATTCTGGAGCTGTCAGGGAAGGAGTCCCAAAGGAGGCAATGCTTGACCCCAGCTCTGAAGAAGGACAGAAATCAGTTGACTGGAGAGGGTGAAAGGGTAATCCTGCTAAGGGGAACAGCATGTGCAAAGCACAAAGGACAAAGCACAAACTGCATTTGGGAACCATGGGCAGATGGTACATCTAAAGTGTAGGGGTAGAGGGGAGCAGTAAGAGACCTGCTGGTAAGGCAAGTAAAGGCTAGACTATGAAGAACCAGCCATCATTCCCAGTCAACAGGGAGCCAACAACGTGCTCCAGGCAATACAATGACATCATCTGATTTGTGCTTCTGCTTTCTGGTGACAGAGCAGAGGATGCACTAAAAGAAGTAAAACTAGGAATAGAGAATCAACTCAGAAGGCTCTTACAATCACATAGGCAAGATAGATCAGAGCCTGGGGTGTGGGTTATGAAATATTAAAGAAGGAGAATCTCTAAGAGACCAGCTACTGAACTAGCTGTGCTGTCAGAGGAAAACAGACATTGAGAAGCACACCCTGGTATCTGGCTTACCCAACAGGATGGTGCCACCATTGAAATAGAGATCATGGAAAGAGAAAGGTTTTAGGAGGCAAAGAGTTGATGAATCGATTTTGAAAAACTCAACCCATTCTGGAGACATCCAGTTGAAAATTTAAAATGTGAACTGAGACAGATATGCAGGCTGTAAAAGTAGATTTGAAAGTCATAATCATACCAATGGTAGGTTCAGTAATGGGCATAGTAGACATTGCCTAAAGAAAGATAAATGGAAAAGTGAGAAGCAGAATTCACATCACCAATGTGGATAACCCATTTAGGTGATCGGTAATTAGCTGATACATAGGTGCATTCAGGCTTGATGCATTCATAGATGCACTGATTCTATGCACAGATGTTTAGAGCATTGATTCACAGATGCATTTAAACTTGGAAGGTCTCTACTGATGTGACCCAGGGCTCTGTCTTTGGCTCTAGCTTTTTAAACACTGAATTAAGAACTTGGATGAAGACAAATTTGTCAAATGTGCTGCTGACACAAATCTGGGAGGAATAGCTAGTAAGTTGGAAGGTTGACTCAGGATTCAAATGACCTCAATATGCTGTAAACCATGGTCCAAACTGACAAGATGAAACATAATAGGCATGAATGTAAAGTACTGCATTTAGATGAAAAAATGTCACTGCCCAAACATGAGGTAGGAGGCACCCTACCTTACAAACTTCCTGAACTTCTCTTATCAGCAATTTATATGACCAGGACCCTAGGGGTTTAGTTGACTGCAACTCAGTGTGAGTCAACGGCACAGCACAGCTGCCAAAAAGGCCGAGTGCGATCTTTACTTTATCTTAATCTGCACTCAGGGCCCAGAATAAGGGAAGCAGCTGGCGGAGCACTCATCACAAATCCACCCATTGCTGAAGCCTGTGTCCTTTTGGGCAACAGACTCCAAAAGGGACAGTAGCAAGGTGGAGGATGACCAGAAGAGGGTGAAGAGTGAAGAACAAAACCACAGAGAACTGGGTAAAGAAAGTAAGGACAAGAGACCTGGAAAACATGCTTAGAGGGAGCACTGTGGCTTGCTACAAAACTCCAAAGGGCTAAAGAATATGACGTAAGTACATTTCCTTTGCTCCAGGTGGAAGAAGATGAATGGGCAGAAGTTAGAAGATGGCACATTTCAAATTTTTCAAAAAGATAAATGCTCTCCAAAACCAGAATGGTGGGGTGCCTGGGTGGCTCCGTTGGTTAAGTGTCTGCCTTTGGCTCAGGTCATGATCTCTGGGTCCTGGGATCGGGTCCTGCACCAGGATCCCCGCTCAGCGGGGAGCCTGCTTATCCCTCTCCCTCTGCCATCCCCCATGCATGTGTTCTCTCTCTCATTCTCTCTCAAATAAATAAATGAAATCTTTGAGGAATGGTTGCTTTGTAAAGCTAGTGAGGCCCCTTCCCTAGAATTATCAAAGCAGAAATCAGACTACCTGTTAGGAAGACTGGAAAGACTTCGGCATTGGGTAGGAGTTTGGGCTGGAGCCAGGTCCCCAACCTTCTGAATTTCAAGGACCAGTACCATCTCTTTTTAATTTGCCATGTGAGAAATTTTTCAAAAATCAACTACCATCTACTCTCACCATCACTTCACAAAAATGAAGACATTTAACACCCAAGAGCAAGGAAGATGTATCATCAGCATAAAGAGCAATCCTCTATAGCAAGTAAACTTCACTTTCTGAAAAAACATACCTAATTTTTCTAACTCTGTCAGGACCAGAAGAAACGTTAACCATGATTCCTACTGTCTCATTCACTTGTACTTCCAGTGCGTGGCCTTTAGCAGGCACTCAGTAAATACTTGCTCAATGAATGACCCTTTAATATATAAGGCCCTGGTTTCCACAGAGTACAAAAGCTTCTCTGCCCCATTATTAACCGAAACATATAGACAGCTCCTGTCATTCCCGGTGCTGAAACACCCTACAGCAAGGGCCACTAACTCCCCACAATCCATTCTCCACGCACTGAGAGTCACAATGCCTTGTGTTTGTGTAGTGTTTTAAGATTTACCAAACATCTCCTCATGCTATCATCTCACTCAGTCCTCTTTACAACACAGAGATCAGTACCCTGAATTTCCAGCTGGAGAAACTGAGGAACAAAGGCTTTCCTCAAGCCACATCCAAGATGGTTGAGTCAGAACGTGAACAGAGTTCCTCCAGTTGCAAAGTGGATGCTGTTCCCACCTGCCCCAAGTTTCTCCCTACAAAAGGGAGAACCTGGTCCCCTGGCCCCTTTGGGAAAAAATGAAATGCTTTGTTTTAGCTATAAAACCACAGACTACAAGCTTCTACCACACAGGTAGCCCTGGTACTGCTGGGATCTATAACCAGGGCTTCCCTGGGGAGAAGCAGGGAGGAGGAGCAGGCAGCTTCTACCAGCATCAAGCCAAGACCCTTTGTCTGCCTTCAAGACACCATCTGTGCACCAGGCCTGCTCCTTCAGGCACTGTAAAGCCCTCTGAGATAGATTCGATCTCACATCCACCCAAATGCAAGAAAAACAAATAAATAAATAAACCTCCAAAAGATGATGAGGACATGTAAGAAGCTAGTAACGGGAACCTAAATTCCGAGCTCTGCTTTCATTCTGTGAGCAAGCCAGCTCACCTGGGACGACCTGATGAGTTCTTTCAGCCTGAAAGGAACTGCCAATGCAGGAAACCAAAAGCACGCTCCACAATGAAAACCAAAGACACGGAAAACAAACAACCACCACCAAAACAAAACAAAAACTATGTTCACAGACTTCACCAGTTAATTTGGTATGTGCCTGTGTGTTAGTGTGTGTGTGTGTGTGTGTGTGTGGAGAGAGAGAGAGATGGGGGGCAGGGGAGATCTCATGGAGACTTGAGAAGATATAGCATTTCTATTTAAGATATAGAAATCTTGCCATTTGCAACGATGTGGATGGAACTAGAGGGTATCATGCTTAGTGAAATAAGTCAATCGGAGAAAGACAACTATCATATGATATCCCTGATGTGAGGAAGTGGAGATGCAACATGGGGGGCTGGGGAGTAGGAAAAGAAGAAAAGAAACAAGATGGGATCGGGAGGGAGACAAACCATAAGTGACTCTTAATCTCACAAAAAAAACTGAGGGTTGCTGGGGGGAGTGGGGATCAGGAGGGGGGAGTAATGGACATTGGGGAGGGTATGTGCTATGGTGAGTGCTGTGAAGTGTGTAAAGCTGACGATTCACAGACATGTACCCCTGGGGATAAAAATACATTATGTTTATAAAAAATTAAAAGTTAAAAAAAAGATATAGGAAACTGAATGAAGACTCTTTTTTTTTAATCTTATGTATTTATTTGACAGAGAGGGAGAGAGCACAAGCAGGCAGAGTAGCAGACAGAGGGAGAGGAGGAAGAATCAGGCTCCCTGCTGAGTGGAGAGTCCAATGTGGGGCTCGATCCCAGGACCTGGGGTCATGACCTGAGCCGAAGGCAGTCACCTAACCTACTGAGCCACCCGGGCCCCCCTGAATGAAGACTCCTTGAGTGCAGAATATCTCGGCACCTCTTCTCCAGTGTGTGGCCAGAACAGAGTACAGTGTAGCTTAGCAACCATAGGTGCTAGTTTCCTCAATGACAATTCCTTGGGTGGAGAAGTGCAGGCCCCCCGCAGTCCAGAATGCCGTGGAGCATCTCAGGAGGGCAAGGTCAAGGTCCTGCAGCAGCAGCAGTGGGCATCCTGAACAGATGGTAAAGGCAGGTGTTTACAGGAGGGAGGGGAGAAGGGACGCACTCTAAATGCTGTGATCATTACTGCATTCCCTAGCAACACGGTGCTGGCAATGTTGTCTAAGTGCCACATAAAAACTTGTGAAATCAAAAAGCAGACATCCAGGAGACTGCTCACCTGTGCAACACGTGTAAAAACACAGCCAGGGCATCAGGAGTGAGTGGGGCATGTCACACGGGAGACCAAAGAATGTCTGAGAGGGGGGACAAGCGGGGCATCGATTTACTGGAAGTGCAGAGCCCATGTCTGACTGGTCCCAAAAGTCATTTACCCCGAGAAGTAAACAGCGAGGGGCAGAGTCCTAGAGAGAAGCAAAGACTGTGGGGTTAGGTAGAGTGGGGTTTGAACTATGGTTATATCACTTTTCTAGTATCAGGACGGAGGCCGACTGCTGCTTGACTGCATTTTGACCTCTGCTGGGTTTGGCTCACCCACACTTACTGAACACATACTACTGTGTCCATTATACTGAGCGATGGGAGTACAAAGGTAAATAGATCCCCTTTTCTTGGCTCCCCAAACGGCAACATTATCTTTTCCATATGGTCACTGTGAGACTAGATAGAATCATATAAATGACAGATCGTGGCACACGATAAGAATTGACTATCCATTAGTTGTTATTCTGGTGTTAATGATGGGTATCCAAAGGTCAGTGTCTGGATAGTTCTCTTTTTTTTTTTTTTTTTTTTGAAACGGGAAATATTTTGAATAACAGTTCATTATTTCTCTGAAAAATACCAAGACCTCAGAATGCATTAAATTCTGATCTTTGCACCCACCCCATCTATCACTTATTAGAACTTTATTATTGTTTAATGTTCAAAACCACCTTATTTTCAAATCATCTTAAATCTTAGTCTTCTTAAAGAAAACAAAGAAGGAGAAGAAGAAAAGAAGAAGAAGAAGGGTAAGAAGAAAACAATGCTTCCTTATTGAACGTGTGGCTTGGTAGTTCTTTCTGCAAGGATCACTTTAGAGGTGCACGCTGTCAGTCTCTGTATGTACAATGCCTTTCCATCCTAACTCTTTACTGAAAATCTCACTTTGTGCAGAATTCTAGTTTGAAAGTCATTGAGCACTCTGAAGATATTATTCCATTGTCTCCTGGCCTCTGTTGTAGCTTGATGAGGACTGCTGTTTGTAGATAATTTGTCTTTTGTTCCCACTTGCTTTGAAGATTTTCTCATTTTCTTTGACATACCAGAAGTTTTCTCCATTGAGTGTCTAGATGTAGATGTATTTTTAATTACCCTACTCAACACTCAGTGTGCTCCTACAATGTAAAAATCAGTATCTCTCTTAAATTTTGGAATGTTCTTGGCATTATCTTCTGAAACAATGTCTTCTCACCATTCTCTCTATTGTCTCCTAGAACTCCATCGAGGCATTTGTTGAACATTTCATCCCGTCTTCGGGTTCTTTCATCGCCTTCCACAGATTCCATTCTTCTTCTCTTAGTGCTGAAGCCTGGGCAGCTGCCCATTGCGGATTTTACTTTCTGCGAGATCTGACCCAATGTCACACCCATTCATTAAGGTCCTTTATTTCAAGTATACTGAGCCCTGTTTTCAAAACTTCTCTTTTCTCTTAGAGCACGACTCTTTATGCAGTTTCTCTTTCTTCTTTGATCTCTTTAATTGTTTTAAACAAATGAATGTATTTTATTACCTCCTGAAATTGTCCTGTTACTTTCACTCTTGGGACACTAACTTTGCTGCCTGTTGGGTCTGCTGGCTCTAACTCATGGACGCCTCCATTGTTATGAGGTCTACGTCTCTTATTGTGAGCTCATCTTCAGCCAAGATTGCTTATGTTACAAAAGTGTTGGGGGCCCTGAGACATAGAAGTGTGCTTCCGAGTTGTTTGTATTTATTGCCAAGGGACCATTATCCTAGAGATAGAGTTTGTTTGTTTTTTTTTATTGTAGCAAAAGACACACACATATCATTTACCTTCAGCATTTTTAGGTGCACAGTACACTAATGTTAACCGCAGATCTCTAGAACTTTCTCAGTTTGTAGAACTGAAGTTCCACACCCAATGAACAACTCCCCTTCCCCCCTCCCCTCAGCCCCTGGAAACCACCATTCTACTTTCTGTTTCTGAGTTTGACTAGTTTAGATGCCACATACATGTAGTGTCCTTTCATGCCTGGCTTATTTCACTTAGTATAATGTCCTTAAGGTTCATCTGTGTTGTGATATACGGCAGGATTTTCTGCTTTTTTAAGGCATCATAACAAATCACATCAGCGTGGGGGCTGTAAACAACAGAGATTTATTAACTCACAGATCTGGAGGCTGAAGTCCAAGATCAAGGTGTCAGCCTGATTGGCTTCTGGTGAGAAAGAACCTCTTTCCTGGCTTATGGATGATCGCCCTCTTACTGTGTCCTCACATGGCAGAGAGAGAGTGCGCATGGGCTCTACTCTCTTTTCTTACAAGGGCACTAATCCTTTCATGAGGGGTCCACCCTCCTGACCACATCTAAACCAGATTATCTCCCAGACAGCCCATCTCCACACACTTAAGGGCTTCAAGGTATGTGGGGATACAATTTAGTCCATAGTCATTTATATATACTGTATTTTCTTAATCCACTCATCCATCAATATCCAAGATATCAATTTTTGATAAATTTTTTATCCTAAAATTCCTATAATGGGCAAGGAGCATAAATTCAGATCCTCCCACCTATAAGTGGTACAGGTGTAGAGTCCCTCTTTCTCACAGGTGGTACAGAGTAAGCCCCAGGACAGACAGTAGGCTTCCTTGATGTTTACCCTAGGACAGTAAACAGAAGTTTGCTCATCTCGCTTTCTTGAACAGAAAGTTCTTGAAGGTTCTGGGCTTTATACAAGGGCTCCACTCCAACCCCCTGAAACCTCACATGCCTAAGGCCAGACCCTCATCTTCTACCCTCACAGTCTATACTGTTATCCAGATTCAAACTTCCTTTTTTTTTTTTTTAAGATTTTATTTATTTGACAGACAGAGACAGAGAGACAAAGCAGGGGAAACAGCAGTGGAAGAAGCAGGCTCCCCGCTGAGCAGAGAACCCGATGCGGGGCTCAATCCCAGGACCCTGCAATCATGACCTGAGCTGAAGGCAGATGCTTAACCAACTGAGTCACCCAGGCACCCCCAGATCCAAACTTCTGTGGGTCACAATGCCCTAACTATTTTGAACCTATTCTTTCTTTTGTGCAGTTAAAATATGCATCTCTATGATACAGGACTGTTTTGAGACTTAAGTCACACAACTCACATGAAGCTCCTAGATAGGCTTAGCATACACCAGATATCCAATAAATCATTGCTACTTTTATTTCCAAACCCAACTCAGCCCAGTCCAGCAAAACCACTCCCCTTCCTCTTTAAAATACAATAAAAACTTAAAAGCTGTAACATATAATACTATCTACCTTGGACTGCCCACAGTATCTCCCCTTCCTTCTGAAAGAGACAAGAGAAGAAAACATGAAACACAAGAGATACCAAACATCAGCTACAAAGTCTGAACCCAGTATCATTTCTGTTTTTGAGATAGCTCCAACATGAAACACTTGCCTAGACAGTTAGCTAATGTATGAATTCAAACAAAATGTATGAAACCCTAAACCGAACACATACACATACACAGTTACTAGATGCATCTAAATCAAATTTTCCAGTTGATCATAAAGACACACATCTTAAGTGTCATTCACCCCTCAAGTGGGAAATAAGTTCATATTGTATTAAACATCAGTCAGCGTTGTTGCTAAACATGAAACTCCAGCTACTTCACAACACAATAGTTTATCCTAGCTTAGAATCTATTCCAGGCCGGGACAGTTTGTCTTGCCCTCATCAGTACTTCTGTCTGTTTTGGTGGGTTGCATGGGTGGCTGGTTCATGATTCCCCTTTCAGTGGAATGTACTATAGAGCAAACCCCCATGCCCTTCAAATGTGGTAGTTGTGTGTACCAAGAGCGGGAGGTTTCCTGGGCCTTCCTCATAGGTGGCCCACATACGAAGTCTCATTATATAAAGCAAGAGCTCATTTTAATCAAGTCATCTTACAAAAATCAGCAATGGTCCCAATACTGGTATATTTGACCCTAGAATAAATGGGAGTTGAACTTGGAAGCCAGGGTAAATAATTTCATGACTGCAGAACATAGGGTGGTAAAAATGTCATCTCTGTTGCTCTTTCCTACCCCTTGGAAAACTGCTCTAATAAATGAAAATAAATTGGAAAGACAGAAGAAGAGAAGAGAGGAGAGGAGACAAGAGGAGAGGAGAGGAAGTGAGAAGGAATTTAAGAGAGGGGAAGGGAAGGGAGGGGAGGAGAGGAAGAAGAGACGGGGTGCAGGGAGGGAGAAAATAAATGTGGGTTATCCCCAAAAGCAGCAGAATCCACATGAGCTCTGTGTGCCTACACCTTTATTTATTGTGTCCTCTTGGAATGTATTCAAAGCAAGAACATTAAGCATGTGTAATATCCAGAACTGAAGACAGCCCCCCTTGACACAGCTCTGCACATTTCTGCCCTAAATTAGCGAATCGGAAGGTTACACGTGTGGCTGGCTTGGGGAGAGAAAGTTAAGAGTTCCACGATGTGTACACGTGCCGGGCAAAGGCTCGGTCTAAGGCAAACTGGTGCGATGAGATGTTTTCCTAGTCAGGAGAGGCAGAGCCAGGCCAGGCTTGTTTCACTGCAGTGCAGACAGTGACAATTCCAAACTGATAAAGAAAGACCCTAAAATAGGCTTCTGTATCAGGCTGCCCTGCACCCCTGGGAAAGAGCCATTGTGTCAACTGGATGTCAACCCGAGCATTTTCTTACTGACCCACCTCCCTGACTTTTATCTCCAAGCATGCAGATAAACACAGACGACTGTCCCTGGAGATTCTTTCTAAATATACCAACCCCTGTTTATACCACAGTGGACTCCCTGCCTGGTCGTGTTCCGTGGGTACAGACAAACTCTCAAGCCCGGGGCACAAACCAAGACTCTCGCACCCTGGCTCTGCTCTCCTAAATCCAAGGTGTGGGCAAGGCCCCTAGGCTGACACCACTTGCAACACAATTCCTGCTCCTGCTATGGGAGGTCTGAGCAGATCCCAGGGCTCTGTCTGCCAGCATACAGGCTGCTCTTTGAGATACCAAGTGAAGTCTCAAGAACCCAACAATAAACTAGCCAAATTAGAAAAGAAATATGATGATCATGGCAGGACCTTTTAAGACCAAAGGGCTCACAAAACAGGTCTACCCAGGTTCAAATTCCAGCTCCACGGCTTACCAGCTGTACGACCTTAGGTAAACGACTTAGGCTCTTGGGACATCGGTTTTCTCTTCTGCGAAATGGGGATAACAGGAGTCCCTACCTCATAAATGGGAAGTGAGGATGAAACGAGGTGGTGCGATGCCTCCAGCTAAGCACCCACTGGGAGCCAAGAGCAAGGGCAGAGGGAGGCCGCCTGCACCCACTGAGTGCAAACGCTCCAGGATGAAGGTTCTGATAAACAATAGCTTATTATTCTTCAGAAGGGCCTCCTTACCATGCCTTGCAATCATCAAAGTCCCTGTTGCAGAACAATCCAAACAGAGGTCTGAGTGAGGGAAAGCGGGGGCGAGAAGATGTTGGCTGTCATGACGCTAAACTGTTTATAACTGAAGGAATGCATTAAGACACTCCTGCTCAGAGAGCTGATTTATGTTAAGTAAATGGCCCCACATCCCTTGGATGTCTCCACTTGAGCTCTCTCTGCTGCCTGGCCATTTAAATGCATGACTTGATCCGGGTCCCCACTTGGGTGTTGGCAGGTTGAAAGGCACTTCCAAAGCCAACAAGCTCTAGAAAGCCAAATATGGCCACGCTCAGACCACTCTAGGTGGACTACAGGGAGGCCCCCCAAGGGTGCCAGAAGACGGTGAGGGTTGACTCAGACAGCAGCAGCTGACAACTTCAGGGTACAAATGGCTACAGGCTATTTTCATTTCCAAACAAAATTTTCCATCCTATAAACCCCAAAGAATTTTACCAAAGCAGTGGTGTCTAGTTCATCAGCCTACTACTGACAGGATAACCTCTTAAGCAAGAAATAGATGCTATTTTGAGTCACTGCCCTAGCATACAGTCTCCTGTCCCTGAGAGAGGGTATCAACAAAAATCAGCTGGGTAGAAATCTCCTGGGGGGGGGGGGTCCCAGAAGTCTATGGTCCGAGCGAAGGGGGCCAGGGATCAAGGACAACCCCTCAACTGTTCGTGGCTACCTTTGGCAAGCCAGATCATCTCTGAGCACCAGTTTCCCAGTCTATGCACTAGAAATAAATCTGTCACAGGGATCAAGTGAGAATAAAATGAGATAATATGTGCAAAAATGCTTTGAAAAATATTTAGAAAGACAGTATAATAAAAACCATAAAGTACTATCTAGTGACTCCTCCAGGAAAGTTAAACCAGAAATTAGAAGCTCTCACATTTAATTCACCTTTCAAATTTTGTCTATGATTTACCAACCTACCTGAATAAAAAATGAAAAACAGAGTTTATTAAATGGGTAAGTTTTTTCTTTTTTTTCTTCATTATACCAAACATGTATTTCAAGGGATTTTTTTTGTCATTGTTGTTGAACTATTTGTTTGACAAAAGTGACTGCATCAGCTGGCTATTAAAATACAACCTAAGCATATGTCCATCTCTACCAGGAATAGCCAAAACAGCAGGTGTACTCTACGCATTCCCTCCATGCTAAGGCTGTGGCAGACATCACTAATCGATCGTTGCACTCTTTCCTCCCCAGCTTGCGCAACAGTTAGACTCCTCTTCAACACACAGCAGTCCAGCCCAAACCGTAACCAGTCCTGAACAGGCAAAGGACCTGAAATCTATTTGTCATCATACCTACATCCTTTACCTGATTTAATCTGAAACCATAGGCTCAGTAAAATCACCTATATGATGACTTTAGTCTTAACTAATTCCTTCTGAACTTAATTGGCTGATGTCTAGAATTCCTGCAAAAGAGACAAAATCTTTAATTTCTCCCAATTAGACAAAAGGCTGGACAGCTAATACATCAAAAAGGATATAAAAATGACTTAAATGTATAGAGAAATAGAAACAATTGATTCCAGTCTCCCTCTGAGCAGGTCTTTGTGGCCCTGTTCTTTCTGGAAAAGCTCTTCACTGCATCTTTGAAGAAAACACTCTCCTCCCACCCTCTGGGTGAAGCTGGCCTCCAGGGACAGCAGAGCTCACCTAAGACACACCCACGACGGCCAGGATGAACACAGACCATGCCGAACCACTCTGCCAGGTACCCGAACCCTTCTTCTCTGAGATTGTTTTGCAGAGAGAAGGAGAAATAGAAAGCAAAGAGCTCTGGATCCTAAGGGATGTGCAATGGAAAGAGCAAAGAAAGGGGAGACGGCAACCAGAGATAAACCTCCATGACACAGAGGTCACAACTAAACCGCCATAAAATCATCTTTCATACTATGTTTTGCCTTTTTATACCAGAAGTTGCTCAACTCCTGGTCTAGGCTTTTGTTTTGTTTCAGTTTATCCCTGATAGGGTTATGGTATCAGTCTGTATACTAGAGCTCTGTTAATTAAAAAAAAAAAAAAAAAAAATGGAGCGAGACTTCTAGACCCTGAAGGATTCACTCACTCACCAAACAAGCATGGCTACCACAATGTACCACATTGCCGCCTCTGAGAAATTCTAACGTGATTCAGCCAGTGGCTCCACTGTAAGCTCCAGGAGGGCAGATGCCCATCTGTTTTATTCAATATATCGAGCACTGTTGTCTATCTGGTATCTGCTAGACAGTTCATACGTGGCTGTCAAAATTGGCTATGCTTATTTGTGCCCTCTGCCAAGTGGCTTTTATGGTGCCAAACTCACAACACTCACTCACTTAACATTAGTTGACTGATCGATGATTGATGATTGATAGTCCGACCTGTCTTTGGTTCCCTAAGTGAAGAAAGCAGAATGAGTCCGCTTGATATACCTGGTATATACCGAATACACCTAACAGAAAAGTAAGGTACCAAACATATATGCTAATGGATACTTAATATATGCCTCTTATACTTTATGATATTAAAAAGAAGAAATAATGCACCAACATCCAGAAAGTTTAAAATACTCTATCTGAGTAAGTCCCAAAGGGCAGACTAGAAATCATTAGGTGCCATAAGTGGGAGGTGACAGTTAAAGGAGGTAAACTATTAAATATCATCATGTCACTTTGGTTTCTGAGAGTTTCACTTATAGTTTTACCAAAGGACCAGCTCAAGGGAGAATGATTTAACAAACCAGGCAGAGGTATATTTATAATAATCCCTTTCTCATAAATGGGTCAAAACTTTCCAAGCATGTTCACATCCATGATTTCATTTGCCCTCACATCTTTGGGATGGAAGCAAGAATCATTACTAGTGGTCTATAAAACACAGATGCAAATTTCCAGTACTGGCAATAAGGCAGACCCAGCCTAAACTGAATTCACTATTTCTATGATGCAGAGGAATGCTGAACAGTATCAGCTGACACAAAGAAAGGGGAGTCCTTAGTCCCAGGAAGGAAGAAAGAACATGAAGCCAAGTACTGAGCCCAGGCACTACAGTGGGGCTGGCCCTGGAGGCTGAAGGCCCAGGGCTGGGGCTTCAACATCTACATGGCAGGAGATGGAGCCAGGGACCCCACAAAGCCAAGAATGGAAACTGAGGCCTTGGCAAAAAGCCAAGAACCTGGGAAAAAATCTAGGCTAAAACCTCTGCCCACCCTCCTGAGGAAAAGATAAGGAGGTGTTGATTGGCACTTTTCCTATTGTCTCCGAATTCCAGGTGAGGCCCCAAACTAAAGAGCAATCAATGAGAAGTACCCCCCAGACAACAAAGACACTGGATAGATACCTTGCTGCAAAACTAAGAGGCAGTCAAACTCCTCTTTCAACCCTCCCCCTTCACCACCCCATCCAGCCTATATAAGCAGAGGACTAGAAACCGGAGTCCTAGAGGTAGCCAGGTGCAGGCTGTGGCAGAGTGTGCTCCCCAACCCTCCCCACAGTGCCAAGGGAGGTGAGCACCAAAAGGAGCATCTCTTGAGATGAGAGTGCCTGCAATAAAAAGAGACCAGCCTGTCACCCCCCAGGCCAATGTCTACTACGGGACAGGACCTATGTACCCACCCCCATGTACAGAGCAGAGGGCTACTCTCAGGAAAGCACTGACCTGTGTTTTTTAGAGTGTGGGGGTGCACACAAAAACCAAAGGACAGGGCCTGACTCCTGCTTCAAGAATTTCTCCAGGAGAGGAGCACCTGGGTGGCTCGGTGGGTTAAAGCCTCTGCCTTCGGCTCGGGTCATGATCCCAGGGTCCTGGGATCGGGCCCCGCATCGGGCTCTCTGCTCCTCGGAGAGCCTGCTTCCTCCTCTCTCTCCCTGCCTGCCTCTCTTGCCTACTTATAGCCTCTGCCTGTTAAATAAATAAATAAAAATCTTAAAAAAAAAAAAAAAAAGAATTCTCCAGGAGAACTGGAGCACTTCAGTAGACAGGGTAAGGAGAACGGGTAACAATGGGAAGCAGCCTGCAACAGTAAATTTTAACTAAATACAACAGCCTTTACTGAGCTGAGTTGATGACCCTCATGTGACATGAACTGACTGGATTCAAGCCTCTGTAAAAGACTCGCCCACGAGGGCTGCCTCAGCGTAGAGAGGCTGTGAGAGTCACAAGAGGTCTGGGAGATGCCATCTCACCCACATCAGGGGACTGTGTGCTCTAAAGGACCCCAAAGGGACCATCAAACAACCCACAAAAAGAAAGAGCTGATGTTGAGAAGACCACCATAGCAGAGAACATGACAGCCAGCCAATGTCAGGTACAAAACAGCACCAAGGAGAGAGACTGGATCCCTATCTCCTCTAAGTCCCTCTCCTCTGCCCTAATTCTGGAAGCCCAGAAGTAGGGGAGAAGTGGAAGAACCAGAAGAAGAAGGGGAAAAACTAGGTCATGACACTTCTCCATACAAATCTGAAAGCCAGGGGTAAGGCCTGAAGTAGTCTATGGACTTTCTTAATATTTACAACATGAGTCCTAATTATTGAAATGAGACTATTCTAATAACTGAATGTGAGTGAAAAGCAAAGACAAGCCTGAGAGAATGTGAAAGAACAGGGAAGGGAGATCTATCTGAGAGGGTCTGAAAGCAGCAATGGTAGAAAAATTAAAATGTTTCCTGTTTGTATGAGTCAGTTCATTATACATGCATATTCCACTGATCTCTGACTGAGATTCTGGGTCTGAATACTTTTTTCTCATGATAATTAAAGCACCGGTATGCTGTGGGCACTTCAGGTCAAGAAGCAAATATCAAAAACTGTTTCTGGACCACTGAAACCACCAAGATTACCCACCGGTGGCAAAAGCAAAACAGCAGTATCGCAATACCTCCATAACTCAGAGTGCTTAGAACCTCATGGGAAAAAATTCACAAAAAGATGGACTCACACTCAATATTTATATGCCACAAAAGGAAATGATCCACCACCAGTGAAAATCAGTAGATACAAGAAATGGGATAATCATTCCCCAAGGGCTGAAGTAGATAAAATAATTTTAAATAGACTTTAAACATTTTATATTTATGAACTATATATAATATTTATAGTAGTTATATATTTTTAAATTATTAACAATCTAAAATATGGAATAGAAACCAAAAGGGGAAAAATACACTATGGGAAAAAAAATAAAAACTTTGAGAAATAAAATAGAACTTTTAGAAATAAAACAGGAATTAAAAATAAAAATGCATTTAAAGTTAAACAGGGGCATGTGGGTGGTTCAGTCAGTTAAGCACCCAACTCTTGATCTCAGCTCAGGTCATGATCTTGGGGTCCAGGGACCGAGCCCCACATTGGGGATTCTGACTAAGGATTCTCTCCCTCTTCCTCTGCCCCTCCCCCTGCTTGCTCTCTCAAATAAATAAATAAGTCTTTAAAAAAAAAAAAAAAAGGTTAAACAGCAAGTTAGAAAGAAACGAAGAAAAAAAAAACTGGTGAATTGGAAGATTGAGCTGAAGAAATTACCCAGAATGTAACAAAGAGAGATAATGAAATATAAGATATGAAAGTGCATTTAAGAAAAAAGGTACAATGACAAAGATCAATATATTTTAATAGAAGAGTTCCAGAAGAATAAAATAGAAAGACTGGGAGAGAGGAAATATCTGAAAATGACTGAGAATTTTCCAGGCTGGAGAACAATATGCATCTGTAGACTGAAGCATCCCACCAAGTCTCAAGCAAGATTTTTAAAAGATTATGTATTAACTCAACACTGTAAAACGGCATAACACTAAAGTCGAAGAGTATCTTTTTTTAAAAGTCAGAAGAGTGATTCAGACTTACAGCAGACTTTTCATGGGCAACAATAGAGTCCAGAAGAAAATGGAATTATCTTTAAATTGCTGAAGAAATAGAACTGCTAACACATAATTTTGTACCTGCCATTATTCACGAGTGAACTCAAAAGAAAAAAAGACAATGTCAAACAAAGACTGAAGAGGTCTGAAATCTACCAGCATAGACCACTGCTGAAAGAACTACAAAATACCTGCTTCCGTACTAAGGAAAGAAACCTAGAAGGAAGAAGAGAGCGAGAGATGAAATAGAGCTCCCTCACAAAGACCTCCTTGGGAGCAGGTCTGAATTCTTTGTCACATCTATAATATGTAAAATACAGCATCCCCAATTCAAGAACCCCCTCAAGGCCAAGGAAACATAGGACATCCCCATGCCTTGAAAATCCAAAGTCCTTTCTCTCTGGTACTATTTCTGAAGTCATAAAGCAGAGTTGTCTTACATTCTTCCTTCACCACCCCAAGACATCCTTTCTTAGAGAAAATCTGGCTCAGAAATATTCTTTATGCATTTGAGCCTACCCACAATTTCCCTGTGCACCTGACAGTACATAAATGACTAGACACAAAAAGTTTTCTCCTGCTGTACTTTAATTAATCCCCATGAAATATTCAAGTAATTGTCATTTATTAGTGAGGCTAAAAGAATAAATGGATTCTTTAAAAAGTATTTTATTAATTTATTTGAGGGGGAGAGTGCACAAGCAGGGAGAAGGGGCAGAGGGAGAGGGAGAAATAGACTCAGGACTCAATCCCAGGACCCAGAGATCACAACCTCACCCAAAGGCAGACACTTGATTGAGCCACCTAGACACCTCAAGAATAAACAGATTCTTAATGGGGGAGGGAGAGTCAGGGTGGTAGCAGAAGCAGATTCTCAGACATAGGGAAGTTAAATGATCCAACTAAAGTTCCAAAGCAAGAGGTTGAAGTCCATCAAAACCCAAGGTGTCCTTGTGCCCAGATATGCCTGCACCCTGTGATGACATGGTATCTTTCAGAGGTTTCTAACAAAGGCACACCACTCTCTCCTCCCCTCTGCCTCTTCTCTGTCACACATGCATGCACTTACACACATACACATACCACATGGAGATCCTTGTCAAAGAAGTTGCAAGTATTTGGCCCCCAAGGGTTGGGGGAACATTTCTTTAAGACTCTTTGCTTTAGAATTTCTGTTCGTTTACTTCTGGGCCTTAAAAACACAAGTTAGATGACCTTTATTGCCGTTTTATCCTCTCTCTTTCAAATGGACCATGAACTAATTGTAACTCTCAGGAGGCACCGATGTGTGCCTGTCCCTGGGCCAAGCATACATAAATGTGCTATCTGTGGATGTCACCAAGAGCTGTGCCTACCTCTCAGGGACAGCAGGCCTGTTCCATCCCTCCATCCAATTCAAGAATATTTTTTATGGTCATATTCTTCTTCAGGATCTTCTTTTCTCCTTCATTCTAGTTGAGTCAAGTCAAAGTCTAAAGAAATATCTTAGGACCAGTTATCTGGAAAGTGCAATAGGCGCTGAGGAAACCTGTCCATCCAGACCCAGCCCATTCCACAATTGATACCCTCAGAGGAAAGTTGTGCATTTTGCCCAAGTTTCCCTGAGGTGGAAAAAGGGAAAATCCCAAGCCTTGCTGCCCAGATCCAGCAAGAGAGCAAGAGGTAGGGGGGGAGTGGGGGGGTCAGTGTCATCCTGAGGTTCTCCAGAAGGCCAAATTTGGCAAATGGTTTCCCAGACAAGGCCAGACTGGGTGAAACAGTGGCCACAGGACGGGGTGAGGCCAATTCCCAGAGGTTTCTGGACAGGCAGACAAGCAACTGGTACCACTTCTGTGGCTAAGAAAGGCAGAGAAAAATGTGCTTCCCAGTAAAGGCTTCATCCTTGTCCCTGGGGCTCTCCCACAATATGGTCAGGTCTAGTGAAGAGGTGGGGATGGATGGGTACAGGGAGCTAGAGGAAAAGGACAGAACTTGGGACCACTGGACTCTCTATACATTTCACGGTAGTGGTCAGTGCAGAGAACCTGAGTGGAAGTGCAGGGGCCTAGCTTCCCCTACTCAAATCACCAAGCCTTTACAGCCACTGCCACTTCCACTGCCCCTGGGTAAGTCTTTCCCATTTACCGATGGTGCCTTTCAGACCTCTTACTAGAGTCCCTGCATGCTGAGAAGGACTGGGATAGAGCCTGAGGGTACCTCCTGATCATTAACTTTTTCCTGGACCAAGCACTATGCAGCAGAGCATTATCCCATGGCATTCAAAGAGTGTTACTGTTCTTGGCACCAAAAACTTACATCCTTTCATTAAACATTCAGGATATCATATTTTTCTTGACTACAGGCAAATCTAGGCATTGCACAGCTCAAATGGGATCCAACCTGAGATTTTCCAGTGGTTTGTAACATTTTTGTTGTGAGGTTATGAGAGGGAGGGGGTAAAGAAAAAATAATAAAATGTTCCGTTCTCAGGAATTTGATATACTGACATAATTATAATGATATAAAATCATAGAGTTTAATACTCCACAAAGGCTAACCAGTTCTCCAGAGAACCAATATCATAGGCTGGGAAGCTTATTTGGTGTGGAAAGGAAACATGAGAAGACAGGAGTGGGCAGGTCCCACAGTCAGGTCATTCTCTAGGTAACCACCCTTAGGCTGGCACTTCTCATCTGAATTGTCCAGAACACTCCTATGCACTGTTGAGCATGACTGAGGCCAGCAGGTCAAGCTCCTTGTCCATGATGCCTAAGACAGTCTGTGAAAACCTAATGTTTGAGGTCCTCCTCCACACGAGTCCTGACGTCACCTGCTCCCTTCCATCCTTGTCTTGAACATGACCTCAGGATTCTGGAACATGCACTCTCTGCTTTTGTGTCAATGCCCAAAAGGTTCTCAGCAAGCCAAATTGTGAAAGCTTCAGTAAATTTTGTCGCCATTCCCCTACCTTCCATACACATGCATCCTAGCCCACCACCCTCTACCAACCCTTCTTACACTGCCGTCATCCCCTCCACCCTGACTTCCCATCTTCTTCCTGTTTTTACGTTCCCCAGAGAAAGTCCACCTGCTCCTCTGAACATTCACTCAGCACTCAAGAGGCCAACCAGCTATCCGGACAAATAATCTATGTGAACAGAAGCAGGCTAGAAGATTCAGACTCATGTATCCTATGAAAATTATGTGTCCTAGAACCTCCATGACACCTCGATTGTCATAGGCAACCACCTCCATTCTTCCACACCAACTCTACCTTCACTTATCTCTGGCACCTTAACCTAGTTAGTACCTATCTCACTTTAGCAAACTCGATTCTGGGGAACATTTCTCTAGGACTGCTGACCCCTAACTCATGCTTCCTGACCTCAACCACATTCCCTTTGAGAGTTAGGAACCCTTCCTGATCTTTGGGATGTCCCATCGGATTTTCGACTGTTACCTCTTCCTGTGTCTTCAAGCTCAGACTACTACAACTGCCCTCACCTGTGTCAGGATCCAGCATTGCCATCTCTGAGACCCATAATATCTCCTTTTTCAACTCCCCCAACACCACTCTATATTGTCTCATCCTCTGCTCACTGTTGGTCTACCTCTGAACTGTACCTCCTTGGCTAGGGTTTAACCTCTCGCTCCTGCCACTCACCCCACTGCCTACTGCCTTCTTCCAGATCTGCTTCATCAACAGCCCCCACTTCCCTGTCCAGTCTCTCATGTGCCAACAAATCCATCTCTTCTTTTCTCCTTTGTAGTCAAAACTCCTGAGTGGTCCACATGTGTCTACCATCACACCCTGCCACGCCTGTACAGTCTCACTGACTGCACAGTGATCACTCTGAGCCCATTCTCAAAGTCCACTGCTGCCACCGAAATCATCAAATCTAGTCAGGTTTCCTCAATTCCCATCTTCCCTACCCACTTCTCCATTCCATACTGGTAGCGATGGCTTTCTTGCCCTCCATGACCCATAGGAAGGCTCTTCTTCCACCTCCCTGACCATTCTGGCTCCATCTGCTCCATTGCATGCCACTCTTGTCCTTTGAAAGTAAGGGCTCAACCTTCAGCCCCTTCATCATTTTCTTCTCTCTGTTCCCTCTCCTGAATAATTTTATCCATTTCCAATGGATATTATCCATATTCCAAATATGGGTATTATCCATATTCCAATGGATAGAGTTCAAAATCATGAACTCTAGTTCTGCACATATGCTGGCTATCTTCCACTTAACCTCCAAATCCACCTTTCCCACCTAGACAACAGCAAAGGGTTCCCTTGCCCTCTGGCTTCTGTTAAGAAAAGCCCTTCTTCCCTCTCACACCTGGACTATGGTCTCAGAACTGTATCCCACTAGCAGTCTTAGCACCCCCACCTCATCCTTTACCCCACTGTCTCCCTATTCTTCTGGAAGAGGAGCTCTGACCACACCATTCCTCACTCAAACACTATAAATGGCCCTCCACTGCCTACCAAATGGGATGAAAGCCCTACAGCCTAACACAAGGGCTCTCCACATGTTACTCTTTTGCTGCCATCTCCACATTCTCTCACATCTCCCAGTATATAACCTGTACTCTAATCCAATTCAACTCACTTTTCCTTTAAAATCCAATGCGTATGCCTTTCAACATATTATTGACTATAACGTTCTTTCTGTTGGGAATGCACACCCCTTCTCTCTACCCCATTTATGTCCACCCTCTAAGACAACTTTGTCATCATGTTTATATATGCTTTCTCCACTTACTGCATCTAACTGTGTCGCCCTCCTTCTTTAAACCTGTAAGCTTTTCATCTTTACCTCCCTGTAACATCAAACATTCTGCCTTGTATCTTATAGGTAGGTGTATCTGTAAACGTGGGTATGTATCTTACCTCCTACTAGACTATATACTCCCTAAAGGAAGGGATAGTCGAGAGCCTGTAATCTTGAAGATCTCCTTGAATCTAGAGATCCTAAGAGCAAATTGCCTTACAGATAACAGTTGTCATAACTTTCTGTGAATGACCAACCATCTAAATTCTGGAAAGGGGAAAAAAAACAACTTAAAATTATTTTCATCATAATTGGCATGAAACATCCCATTTCAGGGACATGTCACAATCAACTTATCTTAGGAAAAGGTTTCTTATCTCCTGATCTTTCAGACAGCTGGGCATAGGTCAAAATTTTTCCCTATTAAATAATTGAAAAACAGAGCCACAAGATCCTACCCACTGCAGACCAAATATGAGATCTGAGTAACTGTAATCCCCTCGGATTAGAACTTGGAACCCCAAGCTGACTTGGCCACCCAGACATGACAGCAGAGGCTCTAACCTTGAGAAACACTAGGTAACATTTTAGCTCTGGATGGTGGCCAAAACACACCTGTAAACAGGATCAGGGAAGGGATGTGAAGGCAGAGGCTAATAGCGAAGAATGCACTCATAGTTAGATTAAACCAAGTGTATTGGTCTTCAAAGTGACCTGCTTCTTCATCTTAGCATACTGAGCGCTGCTAATCTGAGAAAGACACACACACACACACACACACACACACACAGATATATATTTATGGCCAGGCTGAACCCACTAATTAGAGAGCTTAGTATGAGGCAAAAGATGCACAGGCTCGAAGTCTAACATAACATATTCTTTCAAAAAAATAAAACTGATGAGTTTTTTTTCCTTCTCTAACCGGCAGGTTGTTCAAATTCTGAGTCCACCTTTCTTTATCTGAAAATCTGGGAATCATAAAACTTGTCCCACGATTTCAATGGATTTTCTTTTTAAAGAATGGCTAAAATAGAAGACATGAAAAGGACTTAAAAGGGTATTTTAAACAATCAAAATGTAAGGGGATATTATGAATTTTTGGCAAAACAATTCCCAAAAACAAAAGCCACCCCAAGATTGGAAAGAAGCATCCTATTCATTAATTGGGCCATTAACCCCCAGCACAGATCCATCGAGTGTTAAAAATTTCCCTTTGCTTAACCACTCCTTTCTCTCTTACTCCCCTCTCGCTTTTCCTGATTCTCTCCCTTGTTTCTTTTCTATCACACTTTTTTTCCTTTCTTGCCTAGACTTCAAATGGTGTAAGGTATAGCCCAGAGCCCCAGAACATGGCTTTCCCTCCAGGCAGCTCCAAAGCTGGGAGACAGAGACCCCATCAGCCAAGCCAAGTGGTCTTCCCACCAGGAGGACGCAGCCCAACCACACAGCAGGGGGAGGCATCCTCTCCCAGGGTCCTCGTGGTTGTCAACTGGATCCCGGCTCTCCACAGGCATGGGTGCCCCTGGACTAGACAAACAGGCAAAGAGACGGAGACAGACTAAATAGCTTTGTCTTGCCAAACAACCATTTTCTGTCAAGTCACAAAGCCTAGTCGGCACAGAGGTAAAAGCTGAACTGGATGGAGAGACCTTCATTATTTTTTTGGAACGGAGGCGGGATCAAAAGACAGCTGCTAGATTGTTAAACACCTAATTAGAGTCGAATTTCTGATATAGGCACCGGCCGCCCAGAGAAAATACTGGATTCTCATTACTGACACAATGGAACTCACTAATACTATATTCTCCTCTGCACAGGATTCAAACTTGGGGAGCCACACAAGAAATGGGCTCTTAGAGTGAAAAAGTCATAATTCAGACCCAGCAATTTCACTCCCAGGTACATACCCGGAAGAAGTGAAAATGAGGATTTGAGCACATACATATATCCCTATGTCCTTTACAGCATTGTGCACGAGAGGGTTTTCACAAGCCAAGTGTCCATCCTCTGATGAACCAATAAACAAAATGAGGTATATACTTAAAATGGACTATTATTCAGTCGTGAAAAGGATGTTCCAACACCCACAACAACAGGGATGAACCCTGAAAACACAGTCAGTGAAGTAAGCCAGGCACAAAAGGCTAAGTGTTGTATGATTCCACTTATATGAAATATCTACAGTAGGCACATTCATAGAGACAGAAAGTAGATCAGATGTTACCAGAGGCTGAGAAGGCAGAGGAATGGGGAGCTCTTGCTTCATGATTACAGAGTTTCTGTTTAGAGTGATGAAAAGGTTTTGGAAGTAGGTAGGGGCCATGTTGTACAACACTGTAAATTAATGCCACTGAATTGTAATGCTTGAGAATGGTTAAAATGGCAAATTTCGTTACATTTATTTTACCACAATAAAAAAAAACGTAAAGGTCATCATTCACATCTTCTTCAACTATCAATAGATGTGACTCGTAGACTTAGCTTTAGCGAGACAGTTAAAAGAAATAAATCTGAAAGCCATTCTTTCCGTAACTGAAAGTGCTTAATCTCACCTCCAAACGACACCTGAGTCCTTAACTAATCTCGTGCTTCCTTTTAACTGAATCATCTATCATACAGATTGTCACGACACACCTAGTCCTGAAATGCGTGAGATGTGCTGCCGACAGCTAGACTACACAGATGAGCTCCAATTATAGAATTATTATTGCTCACAATAATGCATGAAAAATCCATACAGAAAGAAAGGAAATGCATGACAGCCAGGGGCTGACGGTGGGGAAGAGGATGGGGAGGGTGGAGAATGACTGCCAGTGAGTGGGGGCTTCTCTTTAGGGGGATGAAATGTGCAGGAATTAGACAGTGGGGACGACTGCATGACTCTGTAAAAATACTAAATACCACTGAGTTGTATATACTTTAAAGGGTGAATTTCATGGCACGTGAGTTATAGCTCCACAAAGATGTGATTTAAAAATAAAGAAACAAATTATGTGTGAAGTCCAGAGAAGTCAGCTTGCAAGGATGGTCCCCTGAACTCCTCAGAATCTCATTTGAGGATGGAGACTTTCCCAGGTGGGAACTACTACGAAGACTTGCCAAGAATGTGTGATGAAGTGAGGCCATGCCAAGGAGTGGTCATCCCAAAGCCGAGACTGACCAGTCTAGGTCTTCCATGAATGTCCACAGAGGGATCCGAAGAACCAAAAGTGTGCCCAAGCAGAAACCATGGGCACAAACGAATAACTAGAGGATGGGATTGTGAGGAGGGGTGTGCCGAGGGCCCATGAAGAAGCCACCAAAGAGGAAAAAATGTTCAGCTGTTTATTCATTCCACGTGACCAGCTAAAACCAGAGCTTCCACGGAGCAAATGAAGGCAAAGTTCCATTAGGCTAGCCAAGGTAGTTTTTCCCAAAATGGTTGGGTATGGTTCTTCTTTTTGCTCTTCCCCATATGGAGAAAGAAAGAACAAAGGCTTTGAAAGTCAAACAGACCTGGATTTGATGCCAAGCTTCAATATTGTCTGGGTGATCTTGGCCACGATACACAAGACCTTTGGTCCTCAGTTTTCTCATCTGAAAAATATCAGTACCTGCCCCACAGGACTGCTACAAGGACAAAATGATACTCAGTGCACGAAGCCCAAAGGGCATTGCTGCTGGAGATACGCAAGACATTAAATGGTAGTTATCACTCCCTACCCATTCTAAAATATACAAAGGAAGGAGTTATACTTCAATATAACTAATCTTTTAAAATAAAAATGAAAGCATGAATGATTCCACAGATCCAAGACCTGAGGCTGGGAAGGGACTCAGGGTGGGCAACAAGGTGCAAACTTAAATGCAAATTTTCCAGCACACTTTTTAATGATGAGATTATTTTTGTTTAGGAAACGAAAAGCTAATCTGTCGCTTAAGATGTGAAAGTAAAGCCCTTTCCTATTGCGATGTGTCTCAGTGCTCTATGGTTCCCTCTCTCTACAAACCTCTAGCACTTTTATTATATCAAAAAAAAAACCCTCATTGTTGTGTTGTTGTTGTTGTTTTCTAAACCCAAGGTTTACATTTGAAGCAAAGTTTTATTTTCCAGGCAGTCTGTCCTTCTGTACTGAGGCATTGTGTTTAGGTTTGGGGAATTTGTGCCAGAAAGCCAGGAGATGTTTGTTTGCTCAGGTGGTGTCCTTCCTGCTCTCAGTGGCTCTATTTCCAGATATTTGGACTATCAAAGGACTTCCGACCAGTTTGGCTTTGGACCTTAGGCTGAAGGCAGGGCACCCTGTGCCGTGGGTGGGAGAAGATGACGGCAGGTAGACAGCTGCTGGGCCTAAGGAAGCCCTGCGTCCTCAGGTCTTGACCCTCTGGCTGGAAATAGCAGTCCAGTGGTCCCCCATCCTGGCATCCTACGGGCCTCACGTTGGTCAATGGTTGTGAAGAACACCAAACAATAGGCTTATCAGGGCTGGTTTTTTCGCTTCCTTGATCATTTTGGTATCAGCCAGACCACCTCAGCCTGTTTTGTTTTGTTTTACGTTTCCATCCTTGAAATTCTGAATCATGTCAGCCATCCAGCAGCACCTACAAAGTTGTCTGAATCACTTTGAAAGTTGTTTCATTGCCCTGCTTTTTCAAACCCTAGTGGTCTGCCTTCTGATAAGAATGATTGATATCCACAGCGTGATTTACACTCTTTCTCCCATACGGAACCTCGCAGCCACCCTGTGAAGCTGACCAGCTAAGGATTCTTATCTCCATTTTATGGATGAAAAAATGTAAGGCTTGATTCCTTCAAAACTCTCTGAGAAAAAGAGCAAGTCAAAGAATGTGACCCCGGTCATTTCTCTAGCTGTAGCCTTCTTTATTTTTATTTATTTTTCTTACTTTTGCTAACCAACATCTTTGAAAGGTTTCAGCCCAACATGGATTATTTTGGAAGGACACAAACAATGCAAGTGACTGAACATGACACAATGGTCACAAAGTAAACACAGCTTAATTGAGTAATCAAGCCAACATTTCTGCCCGCAGGCTATATGGGGAGAACATTCATTTGCTGCCTGGATTTTGGCGTGGTTCTCTAAAGTACAGGACACAAGATTATTTTATTTCCTTTTTAGCTAGGTTCAAGCAGGCAATACTGAGCATAGCCAAGTGGATTAAAAGAACCCCCTCCCCCTTGGCACTTTGGCAGCATGAATATTTCATGAGATTATCGCAACACTATGTTCTGAAAGGGTAGTTTCCTCCAGGGATCTCAAAGGCCACATCTCTAAGGACAAGTCTAGCTCACCCCTCCATCTTAGAGCTAGAAACCAAGTCAGCCTCCAAGGCCTCCCAGTTGTCCATGTATACGATCATCAAACAAGGCAGCCAACAAGCACTTCTGGGATGATGGGAACGACAGAGGCAGGTCCTAGATGAACTCCTTCCTTTCCATGGGTTGAATTTAAACCCCTGGTCCTTATTTAAATGTCTCCTGGGAAGAGGGACAGGGGTCCTATGAGACCAACCCCAACAAGGAAGCATGGAGAAGCTTTTGTTCTTTCAACTCAGGTGGCGTCCATGGCAGTCTGTCCCCTGGCCAGCTGCTACCCACATGTGCCATGGTCTCTACCCTGCAGTTACTATATGTCCCTGGCCTGGCCAACCGCACAGCTGGCTGGTCCACAAAGAACTGCCAGCAATTCGCCAAGGGGAGTCCTATAGCACAACCTTGCCTCTCATCCCCCTGCTCCCTCTCGGGAACTACAACAAGCCTAGAGTGGGACAGAAAGGGAGCAAGCAAATAAAAACAGCTCAGAGCTATATCCATCAGCAGACGGCATAGTGATCTAAATTTTGTCAGAGCTCCTCGTGGACGGGTATGAACTTTTACTCTATGGTCTGAGCAATTTATTTTTAAATCTTCCCAATGATAAATATCCCCACCCCACCCCCACTCTGCTTCCACCTCTAACATCTCAGGGATGATCTCAAGGCCAGTACAAAGGCAGGATTGGAGAGAGGTAGAATAGGAAGAGGGTGAAAGGTTGAGTAAGCAAAATTTTTCCAGAAACACTAAGCAGTGCCCTCTTACAGGGTTTAACACTTACCAAGTGTGGTCACGAGAAAGCAGGCGCAAAAAGAGCCTGAAGACCTTGTTCTTTGTCACATCCCTGCCTGAGCGACTGACTCTAGGAGCCTCTGTTTTCTCAAAAGAGTTTGTCCTAAAGTTCCTTAAAATGCTCTGATCCTAGAAAGTAAATTCCCAAAGAGACGTTACATTTATTCGATGTCTGTTTGACAAGCGCTTCAAAGTTCATGAATCTAGAACCACCCCCTCCCCACCCTCTCTGTCTCTCTCACACGCGCACGCGGTGCCAGAAGACGTTTTTAAGTGAACGTGTTACGGAGAGCAATGGTTTGGTGGGGCTCTTGGAAGGGGAGGAACTGAAGGGTTCTGGCTTCTTGCCAGTCAACCCACCCTTTCCTCATCCTCTGATCCAAGCCATATTTACTATTCCTTCCATTCCCTTGGTCTCTGGGGAAGTTAGGGTCTATTTTCAATCTCTCTCTGACTCCTGAGCTCCGAGCCCAAGCGATTCTCCTTATGTCCCTTAAATCACCACTTGAATTTAATTCAGCTCCACAAGTAATAACCATGTTCCCCAAATTCCCACCCTCCCCCCATGCGCCCTCCCCCCAGTCATCTGAGCCTCTTTCTGTGTCCTTCTCCTGCCAGCCTGGCTCCCTGAAGCTCCCAGCCATTTCACAGCTCTGTTTAGGAGGCCCTCCTGGGCTTTCACCCACACGGCGCACAGGCTAGAATGGCCACGAGGCTCTCAGAGGTCCCAAGGCTCCTGGGAACCTGAGACTCCACTCCAGTTCCCCTCTTGCTGCCTCCAAGGGCTCCTAAACCATAGACGGAAAGAAGCAAGCGTCGCTGCAGCATTTCAGGCACGCATCTCCATTGGGTCAGTGCCACACTGAACGCACAAGCACCCCATCTGGGAATTAAGACACACAGAAGACCTCTCCCACGGTACCTGCCCTTTACGTTCCAATAATCACGTTCATTGCTTCAGCCCTCCATTTTGCTTTTCCTGCCAGGGGTTCAGTGAAAGCCTACCGACCCGGCTTTGAAACGGCACTGAAAATCATTCCATTTTCCCAGAGGGATCCTGTCACTTTTACTTGTTTTCTACAGTACCCAACCCTGAGGTACATGTAAACAGGTGTTTACTAGATTATTTTAATAATGACAGCCATGGCTTGGAGTGTTGTTTCATTATCAGAATGTTTAGCACTCATGTTGCTAAATATTTAGCCCCTGATATTTTGCAAAACAATTCCCCAGGCCTATTTTTTTTTTCATCAGTCTTCTGTTCTCCTCTCGTGGCCAACGTTCACTGAGGCAACAGTGAGGACGGGATCTCAAAACAGACTAAATCAGTGTGATTATTTTTGCTGGTTTGTCTTGTCATTAAGTCTTCAGGTGTTTCCCCAAACAATCTATCCACTTTCTTTAGTCTGTGTTGGAAAATAAAACCGTCTCCTGCTTTTGAATGCTGAGCACGGGTTTCAGAGTCTGGCAAGGGGGCATAGGGATGACATGGGCTGACCTGTCCAGACCACCTCACAAACGGCTGCCTCACTGGGCAGCAGGAATTACTGAAAAGGAAGAAGACCCTATGGGGCACTGAGTCACCCCTTCTTAATATGGTGGCAAGGGTTCCTCAGACCTCAGAGAGTTTGCCACAACAACTAAGAAAGCCAAGTGAAGTAAGGGCTAGAAACACCAGGAGCTAGAAAACATCACTGAAAATTAGAACGAATCTCAGTTACTGCCTAACCTGGGTCTCGGGAGCTTTTCTGCCATTACCCAGCAGGAGCCCAGCCAGACTCATAAACAGAAATCAGCTGTGTGAAGTGTACCAGTTGTTTTCGTGTTTTTTTCCCTAATAAAGTTAGGAAAATGTCTTCTGCCTTTGAGCCGGCAAGCTTTGTAACCCTATAGGTTAGGGTTTCCAAATCCCAAATTTCTGGTCATCTCATGCTCCACTGAGCTTGGGAAGTAATAGCCCCTCTGGTGACTAAACCATCCATGGTAAATCAGGGAGA
>PISX010000333.1:177275-309031 GCA_004024625.1 Mellivora capensis
TTTTGGTGTATGTGGTAGCATGGGAACACACACTGCTCTCTGGGGTTCTCTGCACTGGAACAGGGATGGGCATAATCAAAGCGTCACAGCACACGAAATTCTCTCCAAACCCTCCCAGTAACTTTCCCCACCAAACCCAATGGGAGTGCCCCTTTCCTGACTCCTAAGCCCTGGAGCGCCACCTACTGGGAGAGGCAGAAAGCACATCCACCTTAGGTCTTCTGCATCTGCACTCATTCCTTCATGGGGGCATGCACTTACCCGTCATGTATTATGGGTCTGGAATGAGTGGGGACCGGTGCTAGGAGTGAGGACACAAAGATCAGCAGGGCCTCAAAATCCCCATTCAGCATACTTTGGTATAAGCCCAAGGTCTTATATACATAGAAGAACCCACCTAGGGCAGTTTTAAGTCAAAGAAAAAATTGCAGGAAGAGTTCAAGTCATCACCAAGATGACTTGGTGAGAGCTGGCTGAAGGGGCTAAGGGCTCAACACTTCATTTGCAAAGTACTATACCTAGAACATCTACCTGTAGAGAACACTTCTCCACTTCACATGAGGTAAAAATGTCCAAACAGTCTCAGGGGACTTTATTCCTCTCCACAACTTGCTGAGTCCCCAAAGTGCATTAATCTTTTGTGTAATCTAAAATATATTTTCTTTATTCTGTGTGTGTGTGTGTGTGTGTGTGTGTGCGCACACACACGTGTACCCACTTCAATACTTTTACTGTGTGCTCTATGGAAATAATGACTAATTGGTTCTTGTGATATAGTCTATTATGTATTAACCTGCTACACTGGAAAGTATCAGAGCAATACTAGGCATGATATTCAGAGCCTCAATAGCCCTTTTCCTCCAGTTTCCTCCATGCAGTATCCAGAGAAAGAGAAGCTAATGTCATGCTCTCTATAACCTACACAAGCTGAGGGACAAGTGACATTGTTCTATGACCATCTGTAAAGAGTTAACTGTGATCACCACTATTATTATTACTTTATTATGATGATTACTATTCCACTGTATTGCTAAGTAGTTAAAAGCACAGTGTGTCTTCCACTCCCAGAACACATGTTTCTCCCCTCTGCCTTGTCTCCAGCAGATAAGGGACATTCTGATGTTTTATTTGCTAAATGGTTGACTATTAAGAAACTCATTTGCTAGCTGGAGCCTGCAATGGAAAATCAGCCCAGAAAAGTGGGAGGTTGGCGTGGGACCAGAGCAGATGGGGCACAAGAGGTGAGGCAAGGCCCACATGAGCCACTCCCAGACTGAAACCCAGGGTCAAAAGCCAGTCCTTCAGTGAACCTACAAGCTATTCCAGTGCGTTCATCACTGGTCTCCATACCCCATCCCTCAACACACACACACACACACCACCACCACCACCACCACCACCACCAAAAAGCTGGGGAGAAAGGGCCAATGCATTCAGTGCCTTCAAATCTGTCAGGAGGAGAAGAATGTAAAGCCCGCACTGGCAACTTTTTCGGTTCTCCACTCTTTGGTTCGTCACCATCACTGATCTGAGGTAATCATTTGGCTTCTCTTCTCTCTCTCTCCTGAAACTCGAGCCCCCATTTATGTCTCATCACCCCTTCAGTTATTAAACCACAGCAACCCCTTCCTTGTAAATATTCGGCCTTCCCTACCTCCATAACCCTCCCTCTCTCCTCCTGCAAAAAACCAATGCCAGCCACCAAGGAAAGGGGGATGGGGAATGGAGGGAAGACAAGGATCCTGTGCTTTTTCACCTGAAAACTGCATCCAGGAATGGAGGCAAAATTGCTCCCGTGAATTATATAATCACTGCAGCTTCAAGGGAGAGAACTGGAATTCAGGTTGCCATAGTGTTTGTTGGCATGTTGCTGGAAAAGCAGAGCTCCCGGCCACCGCTCCCTCGCTCCTGTCCCTCCATCTTTCTCACAAACCTCTCCAGGGTCACTGCTCCTACTTTTAAGGTGTGATCCCTGCATATGTGTGGGGTGGGGGGGAGGGGATGCAGGGGGACAAAGGGGCAAAAGAAGGAAAGGCACTAAGAGGGGTTTCTCCTGCACTAAG
Organism: Mellivora capensis; assembly: GCA_004024625.1. Taxonomy (NCBI): domain Eukaryota; kingdom Metazoa; phylum Chordata; class Mammalia; order Carnivora; family Mustelidae; genus Mellivora; species Mellivora capensis. The sequence continues at coordinate 179,339 of PISX010000333.1, forward strand.
AGGGGACCTGGTGAACTAGTGAAGATTATCGTTATGTGAATAACAATTCTTACCACAGTATACTGCCATTGTTAGTGACAGTAAGGACAATACTACTGAGCTCTCTTCGAGGCTGCTCATGCTGAGTTGAGAACCTGGAAGGGAGATATCCATCCCCACTCTTCACAAATATCACCCTTTCCTTTGTGTCTCTCATCCTCAAGCTCCTATTGCATCCACTGCTCCATCTGCTAGGAAAGGGACAGGGGGACAGGTGACAGATGGGGTCATGGCATAGAGAAATCCAGGGACAGAAGCTGCCCTTATGACAAAGCCCTGGCTCACCCAAGAACCCATGGCCCTTGACAAAATTCTTTCTACCGATGGGTCAAAATCCACACACTGCCACCCCAGCTGGAAAGCAGAGGGGCAGCTAGCTCCAAAATCAGTTTCAGGTTGGACAGAGACCAGGCAGGTAGCTCTAAAGGACGAGGGGGTCTGTCCCCAAATGGTGGAGATGGGGGCAGAAGGAGGAGGAGACCGGAAAGAAGAGACATGGAGGCAACCCCTCCACCAGGCTGGGGTCCTCAGAGAATCACTAAAAGTACCCCAGGAAGTAACAGGACCAACAGCGGCAGGTAATCAGGAAGATGCAATTGACAGGAAGAGTGTAAACAGGGAGCCTTGGGAGACTGGGAGAGAAAAAGGGAAGACTACACCCAAAAGAGGCAGAGAAAGCCATGGAGACAAGACAGAGATGAAGCTGGAGGCTGCCACACTCCAGCAAGACCATCCCTCCACACTCCATAACCTGAGCTGCTGAGCAATGCCAAAACATAATAACTTGTTAATGGGGGGGGGGGGGGGATAGAGAAAGTTTCCAAGAAGTGGGGAGTTACCTGAAAGCCTTTCCCCCTCACTGGGGGGAGCTGGTGACACTTGATGCCAAGGATGGAGATGCTGGGAAAACACTGGGCAATAGTGTAGAGCCGCGTGAGCTCGGCACACCCTTTCATTATTTCCTTAAAACATGAAAAAGCAAAGCCCACACACCGCCCGAATTCTAACTGCTTACATCCTCAGGTGCTAGCCCACATGTGGGTGCGAATCGGAATACGCGGGGCGTGGGTGCACTTGGGGTCAATGGCAGGAGAGAGGTGGGTGGGTGTAGGTGAGCCGAGGGAGAGAGGGAGATGGGGAGAGGGAGACCCAGGGAAAGAGGAAAGGAGAAAGGAGAAAGGCAGCCGGGATAGAGGAAGAGAGAGAGGGAGCGAGGGAGACGGGAAAGAGAGAGAGAGGCTCCGAGACTCACATCTGCATCCCGGGCCCCCACCCGCCACCTGGAGCGCGCTGCCGGAGAGAAGGGGCGCGGGCAGCGAGCTGGATGCCCGGCAGCGGCCCGGGGTGCGAGGCCGACCTGGGGCGGGGTGCGCGCGCGCGCTCCCAGCCGCGCCCCGAGAGAGGAGAGGGACCCCAGCCCCCCGAGCCCCGCGGCGCTGGCGCCGGCGCCCCCATCCCCCACTCCCTCTCCCGCCCCGGTGGCCGGGCAGTTGGGCTCTCCAGGCAAACGCGAGAAAGCGAGGCAGAGCAGACACTTGGGGAACTTTTCCCCCTCGACTGAAAATTCATAGGAAACACATGCTCTGGAGAAGCCGGGCACGGGGAGGGGGAGGGGCGGGAATTTTCCGCTCCGGCTCGCGGGCGGCTCCGGCCCGGGTCCCGCCGGGCTCCCAGCCACTCGGGCGAGACCGAGGCGCCCCGGCGCCGGGCGCCCCTCTCGGCCGCAGCCCGGGGCAACTCCGCAGGGACGGGCCCGGGGGCCGCGGGGAGCGCGCGGGGGAGAGCGGGAGAGGGGTGGAGAGGGCAGGGGGACCGGGCTGGAGCCCCGGCGAGGCGGCGGGGTCCAGCCTTACCTTGATGGTTTTCCTCTGGAATGTACATCCTCGTGTTCTCATTGACCATGGACCAAAAATTATTTTAAAAGGAGAAGAAGCCACGAAGAGGAAGAAATGGCAAAACACCCCCAAGCGGGTCTGGATTAAATCCCTCCTCCGAGGTCGGCTTTCGTGCAAAATTCAAGGAAGCCGTGGATCTGCAGTATTTCTTCTTCCCTTCTGATGATTACCTGATTCCCATTATTGCATCAAACACCAAAAACTGCTCCTTTCCACTACTGCCTCCTTTTGTGAAATTGTAATGCATCCTCAGTACATCCGGGCCCCTTCCAAGAATTTAGCACCGCACCTCTGGCGGCTACACCATTTGAAAAAAAAAAAAAAAATCAATCGAGAGAGGCAGAGCAAGAAGAGGCGGAAAGGAGAGGAGTGGGGGAGCGGCGGACCCCCGGACGGGGGAGAGGGGGTCCGCCCGGGCCAGCAGGGGGCTGAAACGTTTCCGCCCGCTGGTGCCGAGTCCTCCCCGAGGCCCCCCGCCGGCTTTTCTCTGTCAAAAAGATCCAGCAACTCCTGAGGGCGAGCAGGCAGGAAGAGGCGCCGCCGCCGCCGCCGCTCCGGGCCGCGCCGCGCCGAGCGCCGTTCTGGCAGAGAGCTGTTTCTGCAGAGGCAGGGAGAGGGAGACACCGGGCGCGCGAGAGAGCGCCGCGCTCACTGCCGCCCAGCCCAGCCCCGCCGCGCCGCGCCCGCGCCCTCCCCTGCCCGCGCCCGCCCGCCCGGCGCGCTGGAGGCAGACGCGCTGAACGCTTCCAGATGTGGTGGCGGCGGCGGCGCGCGGGGAGCCGGGCGCACGGCGCAGGGCGCACGGCGCGGACTTGAGCCCGAAGTTGAGCACCGGCTCGGGCCCTCGGCCGCGCCGCGCGAGCCAGCCTGCTACCCACATGACGTCAAGGGGAGCCAGGCGAGGCGGGCAGGCGGCCGGCCGGCAGAGGGGCGGGGGTGTGGGGCGGCGCGGGGCGCCCCCCGGGGAAGGACGTGGGGCGCGGGCGGGCCGGGGTGCGGACACACCCCCTCGCGCCCGGCCACGGGCACCGCGCCACCGCGGCCCCCCACCACCGCCATACACACACACACACACACACACACACACACACACACACCCTGCCCGCCCCCGGCCCCCCGCCCTCGTTATCCTCGGCGGCACCCGCGCGTCCCTGCGCGGCCGACCAGGACGGGAAGGCCTCTGTGAGCGGAATTCCAAGAGGGGGGAATACAATCTGCCCAACTACCAGAGTCTCTTTGCAGATCGGGCCACCGAACAAAACAGCAAAATGAGCCGTGATTCCGTGATTCTGTTTGATCAATTATAATCAGAGCGGTTGTAGAAGTGACATGGAGACGCGAGGACGGGAAGAGGGGAGGGGAGAGAGGGAGAAAGGGCTGGAGAGGCGGGGCCTCGTAGGCTAGGCGGTGGTGCCCAGATGTCTGAACAGATTAATAGACCCAGGTTTTCTAATTCCTTGGAGGCAGCCGAGCACGTGTGCTCCTAGGATATCCTTACCTACTTCTCTTAATTATTTCTGCCACTCCCGAAGGAATCTATTGAGCGCCTCTCCTTCCCAGAGAAGCAAACATTTCTCTCCACCACTTGGCAACCACAGCAAGTTCCAGGGCACCCCCTGCAGGCCCGGGCGGCTCTAGAGTGGGCCTTCGTCAGTAATAGCCTTGGAGCCTACAGGTCCCTCGGGGAAGACCTGTACCTTCCTGCCCTCAGACCACCTCGCCTCCCATTCACCCTCCTTCGTTGGGGATCCCATCTGTCCCCGTGCCCTCAAGCAACTGTCTATATCAAATTTGAATCTCCCGCAGAGACCTCTCTTCCTGAGCGCCAGGCCACACGGCCAACCTCAGTCTCCACTTGGGAGTCTGAGAGACATCTCAAACCTGAAATCCCAAGCACTGAATTCCTTATATTCTGTGCAAAACCTGCTCCTCCCACAGCCTTCCCCATCTTGGTTGATGGGGCCAAACACCTGGAGTCATTTTTGACATCCCTTCCGTTCCACCTTCAGATAGGTCCAGAATGTGATCAGGTCTCAGTTTCTCTCCTGCTGCTCCCTCTCCCCCCAGGTCTGAGCCAACACCATCCTTCACCTGAGTTTCTACTGTAGCTGATCTCCCTTCCCCTCCCCACCTTTGGAATATTCCTGATACAGTAGTCAAATCACTGCCCTCCTCTGTTCAAAACCTCCCAGTGGTTCCTATTGCACTTAGTGAAAGCCAAGTTCCTTAGAGTAGCCTACAAGGACCCCTATGAACAGCAGTGTACACCTTTCAGCTCCTACTGCTCTCCCAGCCATACTGGCCTCCTTGGTATTCACCAAGCACTGCAGGAATGATCTCTCGTACCTCCCACCACCCCCGTGTCTTCTCTGTCTCTGTCTCTCTCTCTCTCTCTCTGACACACACACACACACACACACACGCGCGCGCCCTGAGCCCTTTGCTCCAGCTGCCCCACTGAGGAACACTCTTTCCGCAGATGTCCTCTTGGTGAACTCCCTTATTTCCTTCCAGATTTTGGGTAAATGTCACTTTCTCAATAAGGCTCATCCTAACCACCATATTTAGTATTGCAACCTGCTGAACACCCCCTCCCCACTGCCAATATCCCCCTTTCTCTACTTTTTCCATGGCATTTAATCCCTAACACACTGTGTAGCCTACTTTTTCATTAATTGTATTGTTCATTGTCTGTATGCCCCACTAAAATGTGAAACCCATGAGGACAGGGATCTTTGTATATTTTGTTCACCATTGTACCTCAAGTTCATAGAACAATGTCTGGCAGACAGCAGTTATTTAATAAATAGGGGCCGAATGAATGAATGAATGAATGAGCAGCCGAGATGGTTTAGCAGTGCTATAATTCACTGTACCAAAATGCCTCCCTCTGTCACTTGCTTGATAATGGAAACCTCACCACTCCAGCTTCCATCCTCTGGCCAAAGTTTTTGGTCCCAGATGAAAATGCAAATGCCCCTGGGAAAGGCATTAAGCTTTGTCAGTGATCTTCATCCTATGGTGAACAGTCTGGATTATAAAAGTGCCTACCTTTAGAAAAGCAGTCTCAATTTAGAAACAGTCTAGATTTTGTTGGTTACAAGAGAAATCTGATTTCTTTACCATTCTGGTGTTTTCATACTCAATTTTCAATCTAAAACAGAAGATTATAAATGACACAAAGCCAAATATCTCCTCTGTTTAGCTTTCAGATGCTTTATAGTCCTGTGTTTCAGAGGCCTACGTACCTGGTTATTGGTTTAATATTGAAATTGGTTTGCATCCCCTATACACACTGTATTACAGAAATACTAACAGCTAACACCATTGAGCGATGTGTACTGTGGTATGCTTCACAGGCCTTACTCATGCCGTCCTCACTGCAGCCCCATAAAGTAGCTGTTATCATTAGCATCCCCATTTTATAAATATGGACACAGGGACCAAGAGACTTAAGTTATATGTCCAGGGTCACCCAGCAGGAAAAATGTGGAGCCTGGGTTTAGCCCAGGAGTGTCTGACTCCACAAACATTCTCTCTTGGAAGGGATGTTTGTGGGTGATCTGGGGTGGGTAGAAGGATGAAGAGTTTAAAATGACAGTTAAATGACTGCAAAATGTGCTTCAGGGAATTCAGATAACAGAACAAAGTGTATGGGTGTTCTGGGGAGGGGGCACATGCTGGATTTATAGCCAGGCTTTTCTAAAGGTAGGCACTGTATAAATCTAGCAAGTAAATATTACCTTCATGCTTCTTTAGTTTCATTTTTCACTTCTCTTTTCAGCTGTGAAATGTGTTCTTTCCTTTCCAGAAAAAGGTATTTCCTAAATATTTGGTCTTGCATTGTACACCCATATCTCGGCTTCTAACTTTGGAACACAGGCCTTGATGATCTCTTTCAAGGTAACAAATTCTCAACATGACAAACGGAAACCATCCTGAATTCTGATTTGGGGGTTTGGGAGGTTGTGGGAGGGGCGGATGAAGTCTTTCTTTCTCTTTGACTGCATGATCTGATTCTCCAGCAAAAGGTGCTCTCCTCCGCCAGAGTTCTTCATTTGTGCCACCCAGTCTATGTGCTGATATGTTTCTACATAGTATTATGTTTGTATATGAATGTGCCTTGCTCTAACCCCCACTACCTTTTAAATATCTTAAGGAAGAGAACTGTGTACATTTTTCTTTGGTATAGCATAATGCATTGTACATATGGACACTCAATGCACATTGAGTGCGTTGATTTACTCTGGAAAAGATTTTCTAATGCAACCACAAATATTTCCTTTGGAAGGAATTCAGAGTGCACTAAATTTGTTAATTGTGGTGTTTGTGTAAAAATAAAAAAGCTTGGAAACAATCTAAATATCCATTTAAAATTTGGTTAAATAATATCTTTGAGAGGTTATCCACATATAAAAAGTCATGTTCTTCAGAACAACCCTATGAGGGCAGTCCTTTTGGCCCCATTTTACAGGTGAGGAAACCAAGAGCACAGAGGCCCAACTCCCTTGCCCATTTTCAGAGCTAGTAAAGGTTGGAAGACTGGGGATTTGAACTCCAGCAGTCTGTCTTCCGAGTCTATGCTATTAATCACTTTAGAGATAAACTAGATACATTCATGCCATGAAATCCTTACATACATGTGAATAATATTAAGGTGTAATGCTAGCGACTTGGAAAAAGACTATTTACACTAAAAGAAAAACAGGTTACAAAATATCATGGATGCTATGATTCCCTTTTTCTTTTAAAAACAGGCCTATATTTGAACTAGGAAAAAGACAACATAGAGTTCTCACCAAAATGTTCACAAAAGCTGTCTTTGGGAGGCAGGATCACAGGTAGATTTCTCTTGTTTTCTGTCTGACCCAAGACTTCAAAAGCCAGGTTGCCAGGGAAGAGAGGAGTCAGAAGGCTCTGCTTCAATGTGCCTTCCAAAGTTACCCTCTTTCCCTTGACAGGGCTAAGTAGTGGAACCACGGGACTATAAGCATGGTAGCTTTATATTGGCCCAACTTGACCAAGCTGAAATTATATTTCCCAGAATTACCTTCCGTGTGTGGTTCCAGGTCAGGATTGCCCACAAAAAAAGATATCTGTGGAGCATCTAGAAGGTAGAAGTGAAGCTGCGGCTCTTGTGCAAAGTCGGCACGTGGCTATGATGACTGCTTCAAACTTGCAACACCTTGTGACCCATCTGGGCACTTTCCCCTGTTAGTGTGGGCCCACAGCTTCCCCAGATCCTGCTAGATCTTCCCCTTTTCAGCTGTTCTGAGCCAGAGCAAAGCTATGTCTGGGCCTGCAGTTAAGGGTACCAGCTTTTGTTTTCAAAGTCAAGGTTGGAAGTGGTGAAAGAAAAATAAAAATAAAAATTGCAGTTGTTTTTAGGATTTTTACCTTGGCCTTGCTCTCTCCCACCTCACATCTAGCTTTTCTTTCAGACTCTGGTCCTGCTGATCTATAGCGACTTCAGACCTATCGCTGGGTAAGGTCTCAGCCCAAAGACCAATCCCTTGCCTCCTATCACTATGGTGGTACTTCTTCCTCAGTCAAACCTAACTCATGCATCTTGGCATGTCCCACATCACTTGTCTGGATGTTTCCATGAGCAAATAATAGAAGTACCTGGCACATAGGTGCCCTTGACATATATTGTTGAGTTCATACTAATTACCATCACTTAATAACACTTAGTGAGTGTCAGGTACTATGGTAGGTACTTCAGCCACAGTTAAGTACTTGGTGTTTGGAGACTTTTAAGCTGTGGGAATGTGGACACCTGGTTTACCTCCTAATGCCCAGTTTCTACAAAATGGAACTAACAATGGTAACTACCTCTCTAGGGCGCTTGGTAGAATTAAAAATCCAGGTAAGATGTGTGCGATGTGCTCATTTCATGTTTTCTGTTATCATCCTTTATCCCCATAAGAAAGACTTGCCAAGTGTCCAATATGTGACTTTACCACAACCCTGACAAAGAGACTTAACCACCCTCATTTAAAAATATAAAACAATAGCTAAGAGATTAACTTTCTTGCCCAAGATTGCTTGGTCATTAAGTGGTAAAACTGAGATTTGAACCCAAGTCCATGCAAATCGAGAGGCTATGAACAGTCCACTCTACTACACAAGACAATTCACGTACTGGAACTAAAATGGTGGTGAGCACAAGGCTTCAAGAAAACTCACCACACTCACAATTCAGAGAACAGAGTTGAAGAGGGTATAGAGCGACCCTTTCCTTCCTTCTGAGACACCTGTAACAACCCTGCTGACTTCCTAACCCATGTCAGTATTGAAGAAGCTCTACTGGGAGAGTTCTTCCTTATATCACATTGAAATCTCTCCTCCTCACCTATTTGTCTAGAAACCACAGGACAAAACAGATCCTTGCTAACCCAATGTGTTGTCTTTATATATTGCATTTAAGGAGAGCTCCCTAGCAACTCAGCCCAAAATTTCAATCCCAAAGTGAGGCCAGACTGTATGGAGTATGGGGTAATTTCTAACCTCATCCTACAGCAGCTTCATGTAGCAGGGATAACATTGTGGTAACATACTCATCCTTGAGACTTTCAAAAAAAACCCCAAAGGCAGAAAGCAGCAAGATGGTCGATGGCCTGACCCTGAGGACTAGCTATCCTTGGCAGAGAACTCATACACCACACACGAGTTCAAATTATGGCACTCTCTTTCTACCTCAGCAAGTCACAACTGTTCCCCTGTTTACCCCATCTGCAAAATGGGGCCACGTGCCCTCCTCTCTCATGACTCTTTGCAATGAAAAGTCAATATCAAAAGAACAGCTAATTTATGGGGGGAGGAGCAAGACAGCAGAGGAGTAGGAAACCTAAATATCATGGAATCCCAGGAGATCACCCAGATAGTTATCAAACCATTCTGAGCACCTACAAATTCAACAGTATATTAAAGAGAAGAAGAGCTGCAATTCTAGGAACAGAAAATCAACCACCTTCTGGAAGGTAGGATGTGTGGAGAAGTTAATCCGAGATGATACACGGGAAGAGAGACTGCAGGGGGAGGGGCTGATTCCCAGCAAGTGGTAGAGCAGCGGAGCACAACATCAGAACTTTTAGAAGTTGGCTCCACTGAGGGACATTGCTCCAGAGCCTAAGCAGGGGTGGATCTCTCGTGGGGACAGTGTGGTCTCAGGACCTGCAGGGTCACAGGAAGACTGGGGGTGCCTGAGTGTGGCAGAGCTCCCAGATATCAGAGTGGGGAAACTGGCTGCAAAGACAGAGACAAGGAAGGGGCTCTCAGCTCAGGGTTACCTTAAACCAAGATACAAGGCACAGTCAGACCACTGCTCTCCAAGCAGGGACCCCATAAGTGGCAGATCTGGGGAGACCCCCTCCTTCCTCCTCTTGGAGGAGTGGTACAAGAGTGTGCTGCAAGAGGATGCCTGGGTGGCTCAGTGGGTTAAGCCACTGCCTTCAGCTCAGGGCATGATCCCGGGGTCCTGGGATCAAGTCCTGCATCGAGCTCCTTGCTTGGCGGGGAGCCTGCTTCTCTCTCTGTCTCTGCTTGCCACTCTGCCTGCTTGTGTGTGCTCTCTCTCTATCTCTGAGAAATAAATAAAATAAAATCTTAAAAAAAAAAAAAAGAGTGTGCTGCAAGAATCAGCTAGGTTTGAAAACTCCAAATGGAGTTTCCTGCGCCAGAGATAGAAATGCTCAGTCACAGGCTGGGTGAGTAATCAGAGTGCAACCGGAGACCAGGGAGACAGGGGTTGGAGGAGTTGGGAGGAGGGATTGACTGCTTTTCTCTGAGGGCACACTAAGGAGTGGGGCCCTGAGCTCTCAGCTCCCCTGGGTCGGAGAATGGGAGGCCACCATTTTCATTCCCATCCTCCAAAGCTGTATAGAAAGCATTCAGGGAACAAAAGCTCCTGAGAGTGAACCCAAGCAGATAGCTTAACCTGGCCCCTGGCAAGGGCAGTGCAATTTCACCTCAGGCGAAGACATCTGAGAATCACTGCAAGTGGCCCTCCCCCGGAAGGTCAGCAAGAACATCCAGCCTAGACCAAGTTCACTGATCAACAAGAACTGTGGAACTCCAGAGCTAAGGGAAAGCAACTCCTAGAATTCTTGGCATTTTTCCCATGATCCTTTACTCTTGCAAAGTTAAATTTTTTTAATTTTATTTTTTCCTCTATATTTAAAAATCCTGAGGTCCTGGGATGGAGCCCCACATTGGGCTCTCTGCTCAGCAGGGGACCTGCTTCCCTTCCTCTCTCTCTGCCTGCCTCTCTGCCTACCTGTGATCTCTGTCTGTCAAATAAATAAATAAAATCTTTTTTAAAAATCCAGGAGGCACAGAGAACCCCCCAAAAATCAATAAACATAGGTCCACACCTCAGCATCTAAAAATAAAACTTACAAGTCTCAGAGACAAAGAGAAAATCCTAAAAGCAGCTTGGTACAAGAGGTCAGTAACCTACAATGGTAGAAATATTAGATTGGCAGTAGACCTATCCTCAGAGACCTGGCAGGCCATAAAGGACTGGCATGATAAATTGAGAGCACTAAATGAGAAAAATATGCAGATGAGAATACTATATCCAGCTAGGCTGTCATTGAAAATAGAAGGAGACATAAAAAGCTTCCAGGACAAACAAAAACTAAAAGAATTTGCAAACACCAAACCAGCCCTACAGGAAATATTAAAAGGGGTCCCCTAAGCAAAGAGAGACTAAAAGTAACATAGACCAGAAAGGAACAGAGACATTACACAGTAACAGTCACCTTACAGACAATACAATGACACTAAATTCATATCTTTCAATAGTTACCCTGAATGTAAATGGGCTAAATGCCCGAATCAAAAGACAAAGAGTATTAGAATGGATTAAAAAAAAAAAAACAGACCCATTGATATGCTACCTGCAAGAAACTCATTTTAGACCCAAAGATACCTCCATATTTAAAGTGAGGGGATGGAAAACAATTTGCCATGCTAAAGGACATCAAAAGAAAGCTGGGGTGGCAATCCTTCTATCAGATAAATTGGATTTTTAAGCCAAAGACGATAATAAGAGATGAAGAAGGACCCTATATCATACTCAAAGGGTCTGTCCAACAAGAAGATCTAACAATTTTAAATATCTACGTCCCTAACATGGGAGCAGCCAATTATTTAAACCAATTAATAACAAAATCAAATAAATACATCAACAATAATATAATAATGGTCCTCACTAAAATGGACAGATCATCTAAGCAAAAGATCAACAAGCAAATAAAGGCTTTAAATGACACACTGGACCAGATGGACATCACAGATACATTCAGAACTTTCAACCCCAAAGCAACAGAATACATTTCTCCTCTAGTGCATATGGAACATTCTCCAGAATAGATCCCATCTTGGGTCATAAATCAGGTCTCAGCTAGTACCAACAGATTAGGATCATTCCCTGCATATTTTCAGACCACAATGCTTTGAAACTAGAACTCAACCACAAGAGGAAAGTTGGAAAGAACTCAAATATATGGAGGCTAAAGACCATCTTACTAAAGAATGAATGGATCAAACAGGAAATTAAAGAAGAATTTTTTAAAATCATTGAAATAAATGAAAGTGAAAACACAACTGTTCAAAATCTTTGGGACACAACCAAGGTGGTCCTGAGAGGAATGTATATAGCAATACAAGCCTTTCTCAAGAAATAAGAGAAGTCTCAAGTACACAGCCTAACCCTACACCAAAAGGAGCTAGAGAAAGAACATCAAAGGAAGCCTAAATCCAGCAGGAGAAGAGAAATAATAAAGATCAGAGCAGAAATCAATGAAATAGAAACTGAAAGAACAGTAGAACAAATCAGCGAAACTAGGAGCTTGTTCTTTGAAAGAATTGATAAGATTGATAAACCCCTGGCCAGACTTATCAAAAAGAAGAGAGAAAGGACCCAAATTAATAAAATCATGAATGAAAGAGGAAAGATCACAACCAACACCAAAGAAATACAAACAATTATAAGAACATATTATGAGCAATTATACACCAGCAAATTGGACAATCTGGAAGAAATGGGTACATTCCAAGAGCCATATAAACTACCAAAACTGAACCAAGAAGAAATAGAAAGCCTGAACAGACCCATAAACAGTAAGGAGATTGAAGCCGTCATCAAAAATCTCCCAAAAAACAAGAGCCCAGGGCCAGACAGCTTCCCAGGAGAATTCTACCAAACATTTAAAGAAGAATTAGTACCTATTCTCCTGAAACTGTTCCAAAAAATAGAAATGGAAGGAAAACTTACAAACTCATTTTATAAGACCAGCATTACCTTGATCCCAAAACCAAAGACCCCAACATAAAGGAGAATTACAGGCCAATATCCTTGATGAACATGGATGCAAAAATTCTCACCAAAATACTAGCCAATAGGATCCACATTACATTAAAAGGATTATTCACCATGACCAGGATTTATTCCTGGGCTGCAAGCGTGGTTCAACATCTGCAAATCAATCAATGTGATACAATACATTAATAAAAGAAAGGACAAAAACCATATGATACTCTCAACCGATGCTGAAAAAACATTTGACAAAGTACAGCATCCTTTCTTGATCAAAACTCTTCACAGGGTAGGGATAGAGGGTACATATCTCGATACCATAAAAGCCATATGTGAAAAACCCACAGCAAATATCATTCTCAATAGGGAAAAACTGAGAGCTTTTATCCTAAGGTCAGCAACATGGCAGGACTGTCCACTATCACCACTGCTATTCAACATAGTACTAGAAGTCCTAGCCTCAGTAATCAGACAACAAAAAGAAATAAAATGCATCTGAATTGGCAAAGAAGAAGTCAAACTCTTACTCTTTACAGATGATATGATGCTTTATGTAGAAAACCCAAAAGACTTCACTCCAAAACTGCTAGAACTCATACAGGAATTCAGTAAAGTGTCAGGATATAAAATCAAAGCACAGAAATCAGTTGCATTTCTATACACCAAAAGCAAGACAGAAGAAAGAGAAATTAAAGAGTCAATCCCATTTACAATTGCACCCAAAACCATTAGATACCTAGGAATAAATCTAACCAATGAGGTAAAGAACCTGTACTCAGAAAACTATAGAGTACTCATGAAAGAAATTGAGGAAGACACAAAGGCATGGAAAAACGTTCCATGCTCATGGATGGGAAGAACAAATATTGTGAAAATATCTATGCTACCTAGAGCAATCTACACATTTAATGCAATTCCCATCAAAATACCATCAGTTTTTTTCAACGAAATGAGCCAAAGAATCCTAAAATTTATATGGAACCAGAAAAGACCCCAAACATCCAGAGGAAGGTTGAAAAAGAAAGCCATAGTTGGCAGCATCACAATTCCAGACTTCAAGCTCTATTAAAAGCTGTAATCATCAAGACAGTATGGCACTGGCACAAAAACAGACACATAGATCAATGGAACATAATAGAGAGCCCAGAAATGGACCCTCAACTCTATGGTCAACTAATCTTCAGCAAAGCAGGAGAGAATGTCCAGTGGAAAAAAGGCAGTCTCTTCAACAAATGGTGTTGGGAACACTGAACAGCTACATGCAGAAGAATGAAACTGGACCATTTCCTTACACCACACACAAAAATAGACTCAAAATGGTTGAAAGACCTCAGTGTGAGACAGGAACCCATGAAAATCTTTGAGGAGAACACATGCAGCAACCTCTTTGACCTCTTCTTCCTAGAAACATTGCCAAAGGCAAGGGAAGTAAGGGCAAAAATGAACTATTGGGACTCCATCAAGATCAAAAACTTTTGCACAGCAAAGGAAACAGTGAGCAAAACCAAAAGACAACCAACAGAATGGGAGAAGATATTTGCAAATGACATATCAGATAAAAGGCTAGTATCCAAAATCTATAAAGAACTTATCAAACTCAACACCAAAGAACAAATAATCCAATCAAGAAATGGGCAAATGACCTGAACAGACATTTCTGCAAAAAAGACATCCAAATGGCCAACAGACATATGAAAAAGTGCTCAACATCACTCGGCATCAGGGAAATACAGTTCAAAACCACAGTGAGATACCGCCTCACACCAGTCAGAATGGCTAAATTTAACCAGTCAGGAAACAACAGGTGTTGGCGAGGATGTGGAGAAAGGGGAACCCTCCTACACTGTTGGTGGGAATGCAAGCTGGTGCAGCCACTCTGGAAAACAGAATGGAGGTTCCTTAAAAAGTTGAAAATAGAGTTAACCTATGACCCAGCAATCACACTACTGGGTATTTACCCTAAGGATACAAATGTAGTGATCTGAAGGGGCACATGGACCCCAATGTTTATAGCAGCAGTGTCCACAATATAGCCAAACTATGGAAAGAAGCTAGATGTCCATCAACAGATGAACAGATAAAGAGGATATTATATATATACACATATATGTATATATATACACACATATGGATATGTGTATATATATATGGATATGTGTGTGTATGTGTGTGTGTGTATATATGTATGTGTGTATATATATATGTATATATATGTATGTGTATATATATATATATATACATATACATATACTATGCAGCCATCAAAAAAGTGAAATCCTCCATTTGCAATAACATGGATGGAACTAGAGGGTATTATGCTAAGCAAAATAAGTCAATAAGAGAAAGACAATTATCATGTGATCTCTCTGATATAAGGAATTTGAGAGGCAGGGTGGGGGTTTATGGAGGGAAGGGAGGGGAAAAATGAAACAAGATGGGACCAGGGCAGGAGACAAACCATAAGAGACTCTTAATCTCAAGAAACAAACTGAAGGTTTCTGGGTGGGGGAGAGGGGGGAGGGGTATGGTGGCTGGGTTATGTACATTGGAGCAAGTATGTGCTATGGTGAGTGCTGTGAATTATGTAATGCTGATGATTCACAGACCTGTACCCCTGAAGCAAATAATACATTATATGTTAATTAAAAAAATACAGTCTTTCAATACTTCCATACATCACCTGGGTACTCATCACAACAAGTGCACTCCTTTATCCCCAACATCTATTTCACCCATCCCCCTGCCCACCTCTCCTGTGTAACCATTAGTTTGTTCTCTGTAGTTAAGAGTCTGTTTCTTATGGATAAAAGACCTCAACTTGAGGCAGAACTCTATCAAAATCCTAGAGGAGAACATAGGGAGTAACCTCTTCAACATCAGCCACACCAACTTCTTTCAAGACATGTCTCCAAAGGCAAAGGAAACAAAAGTGAAAATGAACTTTTGGGACTTCACCAAGATAAAAAGCTTCTGCACAGCAAAGGAAACAGACAACAAAACAAAGAGGAAACCCACAAAATGGAAGAAAATATTCACAAATGACACTAAAGGCAAGGGGCTGATATCCAAGATCTATAAAGAACTCCTCAAACTCAACACACAAAACAGAAAATCATGTCAAAAAATGGGCAGAAGTCATGAACAGACACTTCTCCAAAGAAGACATACAAATGGCCAACAGACACATGAAAAAATGTTCATCATCATTAGCCATCAGGGAAATTCAAATCAAAACCATATTGAGATAACCATCTTACACCAGTTATAATGGCCAAAATTAATAAGACAAGAAGCAACAAGTGTTGGAGAGGATGTGGAGAAAGGGGAACCCTCTTACACTGTTGGTGGGAGTGCAATATGGTGGAGCCACTTTGGAAAACAGTGTGGAGATTCCTTAAGAAATTAAAAAATAGAGCTACCCTATGACCCTGCAATTGCATTATTGGGTATTTACCCCAAAGATACAGATGTAGTGAAAAGAAGGGCCATATGTACCTTCGTTCAGAGGAGCAATGGCCACAATCACTGTTGAAAGAGTCAAGATGCCCTTCAACAGATGAATAGATGAAGAAATGGTCCATATATACAATGGAATATTACACCTCCATCAGAAAGGATGAAAACCCAACTTTTATTTCAACATGGAGGGACTGGAGGAGATTATGCTGAGAGAAATAAGTCAAGCAGAGAAAGTCAATTATCATATGGTTTCACTTACTTGTGGAGCATAAGGAATAACATGGAGGAAATTAGGAGAAGGGAAGTAAAAGTGAATTGGGGAAAATCAGATGGAGATATGAACCATGACAGACTGTGGACTCTGAGAAATAAACTGAGGGTTTGGAGGGAAGGGGATGGGGGATGGGTGAGCCTGGTGGTGGGTATTAAGGAGGGCATGTATTGCATGGAGCACTGGGTGTGGTGCATAATAATGAATCTTGGAACACTGAAAAAAATTAAATTAAATTTTTTTAAAAGAGTCTGTTTCTCATTTTGTCTCTCTCTCTCTTTTCCCTGTGCTCGTTTGTTTTGCTTCTTAAATGCCACATCTGAGTAAAATCATATGGTATTTGTCGTTCTCTGACTTACTTCGCTTAGCTTAATACTCTCTAGTTCCACCCATGTCTCCACAAATGGCAAGATTTCATCCTTTTTTATGGCTGAATAATATTCCATTATATAGATAAATACAACATCCCCTTTATCCATTCATCAATCAATGGACACTTGGGCTGCTGCTGTAAACATAGGGGTGCATGTATCCCTTTGAATTAGTGCTTTTGTGGTTTTTGGATAAATACCCAGTAGTGCAATTCCTGAATCATAGGATAGTTCTATTTTTAACTTTTCATCTATCCCTCTTGTAATTCATGGCATTAATTTCCACCTTGCTTCCTCATAAGATCAGAAATCTGTTAGACTAGAGTTCTCAAGGTCCTGAAAATTTTTGGTTCTTGATCTGACATAGGTAACCCTTTGCCTGACATTTAGGGGAAAGGTAACTTATTACACCAAAAAAAAAAAAAAGAATGTTCCCTAAGACCTCTTTATTGAAGATGACCCTCTATTGTGACTATAGAATCTAGGGATCTTTTGTAGGTATACACTTGGGCCAACCCGTGGCAATCCCATCCCCAAACTAAATCTGAAAGAATACACATATAAATTATACAGATAGGAGTAATTCCAACTATTTACATTCTCAGAAAGTATACCCAAATTTCCTATAACTAATTATGCTTGATAGTAGATCTGGCTTAGCCACTCTATCCTCTAAATCTTAAAAAGTGATTTTCCCAGTCCCAGAAGATGGAGAAGTTATAGCTGAACATTATAACCATTATAGTGAGGTCAATGCCTCATAACACACCTAGGTAACAACTTAGACAAAACAAAGTTGAAGGGCTTTCGTGGCCTACAAAAAGGATATCTTCTTAGTGGCGACTATCATGAACTTGCCAAATGACTTCCATTTAGCAACCAGGTGGAGCCATGTAGAATCAAGAACTTGGCAGAGTTTTCAAGTGAGACAGGGCACTCATAACCATCTCTTTGTAAGACTCCAAAGAACTAACTTTATCTCTAGAGAGGTCTTAGAACAAAGTCATATTTGAAGGTAAGTTTCATTCTTTCACAGTTTGCCAGTTTTGCCTTTTTTCATAACAGATTCAGATTTTCAGTTCTCCTCATGTTCAGTCCTGTTTCTATAATCATTTTTTGCAATGAATATAACTGTGTTGTTTTACTATTTGTCACTAACCCTCGGTTGGTGACATTTTTTTCCCAAGATGATGATGCTGCTTATGAAATGACACCTGTATCAACTTCTACTATGGTTTAATTCAAATAATACTCTGTTTTCCTCCCCTTCTGTGTACATGGAAGAGTGTACTTCCCAACTACTCTGTATTTGGACACACTGTCGGACTAGTTCTGACTGATGAATGTAAGCAGAAATAACATGTGTCCTTTCAAGGTTGAGGTGATGAAATGCCCATTTTGATGTTCCTGCTTCTCTCTTCTGACACATAATCCAGATGGTACAGCTACAAGATGGAGAAGCATCCATCAGCCAAGATCCCTGAGTGACTTTGTGTAGCACAACCTCTCACACAAACCCCTCTGGACATGTAGTATAAGCAAGAAATAAACCTTTATTGTTTAAGCCCCCCAAATTAGGAAGTCATCCACAATGTATGACATTGCCCGTCATACATTGTGGATGACTAGTATAAATCAACATCTGTGTGTGTGTGTGTGTGTGTGTGTGTGTGTGTTTCCCATGTGTGTTAGGGTTTTGCCTAACTGATTAGTTGAGTTGGTTTCCATCCCAATTAGCATAAAATCAGTCAATGATTCTATTCCATCTGAGGGTAGGTTTTAACTGTAATGATCTTGTGATGGAGTAATAGCAAGAGCATTTATAATTTATGTAGCATATAATAGCTTTTATTTGTTCTAGATAAATCAATGACGGTATCTGTTTCAACTGATTCTGTAGACAAAATACCCCCAAAACATTTCTCTCTGCTGAATCTGCTGAAAGTAAAAGTATATTTATGCCTACACTTATATTGAATAGTTTATGTAAACTACTCTTGTCTAGATGAATCAAGAATATGTTAGCAATTTCCTAAGTGGGTTGAAAAGTATTTGGAGTAGTTTATGGTATCTTCAAAATGATGTATGGCTAACCCTCATGGTACATGTATCGTTTTAATGGAATCAGTTTCCAGATCCCCAACTTCCATAGACACTCAATCTTAACACTGGTTGGAGGACAGTGTGGGGCAGAGGCTGGAGGCGGCCTGCCACTTTCCCTTTCTCTTCTGATCTTTCACAGCCATCCTTCTCCCATGCCACAGAAGAAAGGCACACCTTCACACACACACACACACACACACACACACACACACACACACACAAACACACAACATGCACACATCTTCCATGGTCCATTTCCCTGAGAGGTGAGTACCACCAGGGAACTAAAGGAGATATTTGAAATACTGGTATCCAGAAAGCCTCCTTTAATCAGACATCATACCCCTGCAGCCATCTATCTTTGTAAGAGATATATTTGGGATAATATTTAATTTTTATATTAATCATTACTTTATTCACCATTATTTCATTTAAGGGTTAAAAGCCAAAATTTATAAAGAATTTATACAACTGAACACCAAAAAAACCCCCCAAATAATCCAATTAAAAATGGGCAGAGGACCCAAATAGATATTTTTCCAGAGAAGACATATAGATGCCTGACAGACACATGAAAAGATGCCCAACATCACTAATCATCAGAGAAGTGCAAATTAAAACCACAATAAGATATCACTTTACATGCATCAGAATGGCTAAAATAAAATACCACAACAAGTAAGTGTTGGTAAGTATGTGGAGAAAAAGGACCCCTCTTGCACTGTCAGTAGAGATGCAAACTGGTACAGCCACTGTGGAGGCTTTTGAAGGTTCCTCAAAAAATTAAAACTAGAATTACCATATGATCCAGTAATTCCACTACTGGGTATTTACCCAAAGAAAACAAAAGCTCTAGTTCAAAAAGATACATGCCCTCCTATGTTTATTGCAGCAGTATTTACGGTAGGCAAGAGATGGAAGCCAGCCAAGTGTCCATCTGCAGATGAATGGATAAAGATGTGGTGTATATATATATGTATGTGTATATATATATATACACATACACACACATATATATGATGGAATATTATATATATGTGGTATATATTTTATATATATGTGATATATATATATATATATATATATGATGGAATATTACTCAGCCATTGGAAGAATGAAATCTTGCCATTTGCAACAATGTGGATGGAGCTAGAGGACATAATACTAAGTGTAATGAGTCAGTCAAAGAAAGAAAAACACCATATTGTTTCACTCATGTGGAATTTAAGAAACAAAACAAATGAACAAACAAAGGAAAAAAGAGACAAATAAAAAAACAGACTCTTAAATATAGAAAATCAACTGGTAGTTGCCAGAGGGGAGGTAGGTGGGGGGATGGGCAGAATAAACAGAGGAAATAAAGAGTACACTTATCTTGATGAGCCCTGAGAAATGTATAAAATTGCTGAATCACTATATCACGCCCCTGAAACTAATGTAACACTGTGTTAATTACACTTGAATTTTTTTAAAAAGCTCATAATGTACTTACATTGTTTTGCTCAATTGTATATTAATAATATTTGTGATGATAATTCAACCCAGAAGAAACTTGTAGCACCAAGACTTATGCTCACAAGAAATTTTTTAAAATTTAAATTTAAATGTATATACCTCTTTTTGCTGCAGAGTACTATGATTGTGTCATCAATGAAAGACTTCTCAGCATAAAAAATATATTGCATCAAGGTAAACTTTTATGGAGGAAATGGAATGGAAATAGGTTTCTAAGGTTAAAAAGAGATGATGCAAAATCTGTTTAAAAAAAGATCTTTTATATAATATTTTTGAATGGATAATAGAAGGTTTCAAATAGCAATGGTGTTTATATTCCATTGGAAACTTTTTAAAGAGGGATGCAGCAATTTTATTTTATTTTAAACTGTCAAGATCTACAAAGCACCAGAAATTGCATCATTTACAACCATTTAAACTTATGAAAATTTTTGGATATGAACTTGAAAATGTATAATGAGGCACATACTTTTTCAAAACACTTTCTGGGGGATATGCAAACAAAACAGTGTAGAGACTCCTCATTCAGTACAGGCTGAGATCCTGGGAGGCCCAAGCGGGGCAGCCAGTTGAAGGGCTGGCCCAGCCTCTGAGCATTGGCACACACAGCTCTTGGGAAGGAGAGTAAGGCTACCAACACCAGGCTCTCGGTGTGTAAGCACATGTTTGTGAAACAAATTAGCATCTCTGATTTCTCATTCTCACTCCATCCTCTATCCCCAACATGATCTCGAGCTATTTGCCTCCCTTCTCAAGGTTTTTAATCTTGAGATGCTTAGAGAAAAAAATGCTAAGTGTCGTGTGGTCATGTCTTTGGTTATCCCAGAGAGTGCGGAGAACATCCTCTGGAAGATGACAATCCAAACATCCTCAAGGAGTCTTCCTGACCCCAGATTATTCGTATTTTATTCCATGACAGAATTGTTCAGTTTTCAAGTGTGTTTTTAATCCACAAAGACCCCACAGAGCAGACCCTGGAACTTCACTCCCTGGTCTACCCTTTCTACAAGTTGAGATTGGATTTTCTCAGGCTCAGAAGAAATTCTCTCCGTTCTGGCCTTCAGTCAGGATTTATTGAACACATCTGAATCTGCCATGTTTTCATTTCCAGTCTAGGAGCCAAGAGGGTTTTAGGTATTAGAATGAACTCTGGGTTCAAACCTTATATCTATTCCTACCTGGTTGTGTAACTTCCACCAAGTCTCTTATGTTCTTTGAGTATCAGTTCCCTCAACCACAAACTGGGAAACCCCTAAGGAGAGGAGTTTCAGTATAAAACAAAACATTAATATGAAAATGTGTGGTGAGTAAAAGTAGAAAAATAATGGGGTATTTATTACTAGGAAAATTGATTTATTTTATTTATTCATTTATTTTAAACAGGCTCCATGCCCAGTGTGGAGCCCAGCACAGGACTTGAACTTGAGACCCCGAGATTAAGACCTGAGCTGAGATCAAGAGTCAGACAGTCAACCGACTGAGCCATCCAGTGCCCCAGGAAGGTGGAATTTTAAATCATTTTTTACAATCTCTGGTGACACCAAGTAATCACTTCTGGTCCAATCTAAGTATCATTAAGCACAATTCCAGTTCTTTCTTTTTGTCTTTTAACCCTTTTACGGAAAAAGGAAACAGTTGGCCATCACCTCCTATGTAAGATCTTGTTCATTATCTATTTGAAGAGAAGATATTTGAAACCAATTCTTCAGCACCAGAAGTCAAGAGTATTCAATATCTCCACACTACCCAGCCTACACTTAGACTTTGATAACCAAATTCTGCCAAATTTTCATGAAAGGCAAGTTCAATTTCAACAGTTTTATCCCAATAACCATTTTCTGCTTGAAAATTTCCCTTAAGACTCTGAAGGCAAATCCTGTAAGGGGAATAGTTAGATTAACTACATTATTTGCTGTCAAGTTTATGCATTTAACTAAGGTCCCATCAAGATGGAGTTTGCACAGATGGCAGAGCAAGCTCCATTTCCTGGGACTGATCAGTGTTACAGAAGTTTGGTAAGCATGAGACTGAAAACATTTCCTATTACACAAACAACTCATTTAAGCAATAGTCAATAGTTTTTTTTTTTCATAGTCTAGTTTTTCAAATACCCAAATTATAAATGTTGGAAAAAAAAATAAAAAGATGGAGTTTAAGTGTCCAACCTCAAAAACAAAACAAAACAAAAACAAAAACAAAAACAACAAAAAACTGCTGGTTAACCCTCTCATTGCTGAAGTCATGCAGTGAGACTCCACTGTATAGGAAAGCAGCATGTAGGTGGCAAAAAGTTAAATGAAGAGGGGATGACTTGAAAGAGAAATCTGGTGCTATCATACCTTCAACAAAGTGACCAAGTAGACAAATTGGTCTCTGCCATTCTCCATCTCTGGGCATAAATCCTGCCATATCACCAATCCCCATCTCCAGAAGCACTCTCTGAACCACATGGACATCGACACCTACAGGATGTTTTATGGAAATTCAAGGTCTGTACTCCTCCATACAGACACAGGGATCACAAGGATGTCCCCTGCTGCTTACAGGGCCTCATAGTCCAGAATCATCCCCTATACTTTCTCTCCCACATCCAAGCTGCCATCCCTCATCCTTGGCATCTGTCTGGCATTTGTCTGGCATCTGTCTAGCATCCTTTGCATCCTATGAGACTCAGCTCAAGAGTCATGTCCTGAAGCCTCCCCAGACCTGTTCGGCTGGATGAGACTCCTCTTCCTCTGTCCCCCACAAAACCTTGCAGTTATCTCTATCAGAGCACCAGTTACATTGTTAGTTATTATTTGTTTATTTGAATTATTTGTTTACCTCCTGTCTCTTTGACTAGACTTTGAGCAAGAGCAAGGGCAAGAGCCATGTCCTACTTGCCTTTAAATTTCCATCCCCAAGAATAGTGTTTGGTTCATAGTAAGTGTTTAAGAAACATTTGATGAATGTAAGAATGATTGTTCTATCAATCTCTGGATGCAGTAGGGAGTTCATCCAAAGGAATATATTGCTAATGGTGCAATTTCAGGCATGTTGCGGGCTGGTAGAGGAGATATTTTAGGACCAGGACACCTGCCCTACTTCCCTCAATCACTTCATAAAAGTATCTACATGAAAGGCTGGCCTTGAGCTGGTAGCTAATGTTCCCGACAAAGCTCCCTGGTAGGTTACCCACAGAGATTAGTTTAAAGAGAAATTGCTTCACTTGTCCTCTCATCATTGTTTAATGGGATACCTAGCTAAAAAGACCCTCTTCTAGGGATCTGGGACTCTTATTTTTCTAGTACAAGGCCCCTGTTACATGCAAGGGGCTGACTATTGACCCCAGAGACCATCACTCGCAGCATCTGTCTTTTGCAATTTCCTACCTATAAAACCTGCGTTTACTTACATAATATTTGCAATCCCTGCCTTTGCCAGTGTCCCATCTGTAACACCTGGGCTTATCCATTTCCTTTTCCCAGCATCTGTCTTTTACCAGCACATACTGACAAAATTCATGTTTAGGGATTTCACCTCTGAAAATGTTTGGGCCCAGGACAGTCAGGGAGTTGCTGTGATGTTGGATTGCATCTCCAGGATGTGACTTAAATGAGAGAAAAATCAGACCAAGCAATAAAAAGGAAGAATATCATGCAAGTCAGATCTGTTCCTACAGCAACTGGAAAGAAAATGGACACAAAAACATATTAGCAGTCATCACATGTCAAAGCTGCCTGGCAAACCACTAGCACGCTATAAAGCATGGGTCCAGTTAGCTCCAGGAATCGTAGCTCAACAATTTTTTTTTTTTTTTATAGTAAGCTCTAGGCCCATCGTGGAACTCAAGCTCACAACGCCAAGATCTAGAGTCACATGCTCTACCAACTGAGCCAGCCAGGTGCCCCAAGAATTCTCTTATGTTTCTTTGGCTTATCAAAACCCTCCTAACATCCATTGTTTATTTTTTTTTAATTTATTTATTTGTCAGAGAGAGGGAGAGAGCACGAGAGAGCAAGCACAGGCAGACAGAGTGGCAGGCAGAGGCAGAGGGAGAAGCAGGCTCCCTGCTGAGCAAGGAGCCCGATGTGGGACTCGATCCCAGGACGCTGGGATCATGACCCGAGCCGAAGGCAGCCGCCTAACCAACTGAGCCACCCAGGCTTCCCTCCATTGTTTATTTTTAAACCTGTACTTCGTATCTTAAGTGGTCAAGTACATCAAAATAATACAGATAAAAAAGAAGTATCTGAGATGCAACACTAAGAACATAACGCCTGTGAGCAATAATGAGGACTTACCAGTCTGAGAAGGCTTAAGGGTTATCCTTTCAGTAAGGGTCAGTCTGTTATGTAGTTAAGTGGTGATCCACAAGGGTCAAGTGAGTGATTAAGAAAGTCACCCTGTCCCCCAGATACCTATAGTCTCCATCAGAGTGCCACAGTGACTCAATTTCTGTGAACAGAAATATAATCTTAGGTTAAATAGTGATTTGTTAAATATCCTATTTTATTTTAATTTTTTTGAGAGAGAAAGCCCATGCCCACATGTATGGAGTTGGGGGCAGAGGGAGAGGGAGAGAGAGAAAAAAAATCTTAAGCAGGCTCCATGCCCAGCACAGAGCCCAAGATCATGACCAGAGTGGTAATCAAGTCTGTCAGTTAACTGACTGAGTCACCCAGGCACCCCAAATATCCTATTTTAGAGTACTGTATCCCAATGAAAAAGAATTCTTCCAGGGGCCTGAATGGCTCGGTTAGTTAAGTGATGGTCTCTTGATTTTGGCTCAGATCATGATCTCAGGGTCTAGGGATCAAGCCCCATGCTAGACTCTGTGCTCAGAGGGGAATCTAATTGTATTCTCTCTCTCCCTCACCCTTTACCTCTCCCCTCTAAAATAAGTAAATAATTTTTTTTAAAAAAAGAACTCTTTAAGTTTCAAAGTAGCTAATAATTTAATATGAAGTATCTTCTCATATCTCTTCTGTTCTTTATGTAAGGGACCTGGGTCATACTGAGTGTACAGTCTTTGTTATTATTTGTCTCTCTGTCCGGTTTTTTTTATGGGGGGATGTTGGGGGTTCTGAGAAGGAGGGGATAAGAGTGGAAAGGAATCGAGGGAGAAGGAAGCTTGAATGAGAAAAAAGACTATCAAAAAGTAGACTGGCAGACCCAAAGGAGAAATGCTTCACAGTTTTGCCTTGGATCAATGTGCTGAGAATCCACTGGAAGGACCTTATTTTCCAGTGCTCCTCAAATTTTACTATACATAAGAACCAGCTGGGGATCTTGTTAAAATACAGCCTGATTACATAGCTCTGGGGTGGAGCCTGAGAGCCTGCATTTCTTTTACAAGCTCCTAGGGGAAGCTGATGCTGCCAGTCCCCAAGCCTGGAGAAATGGAAGGCTACACAGAAGGCTCAGGTATTTTCAAAACTTTGTGCTGTTCATCAGGTAAGGAACGGTTAGCATCTTGAGCTAATTTAAATTCTTCCCTGATTTTTCTGTACAACAGTAAGAACTAGTTCTTCAGTACACCCCACCTAATCTGCACACTCACCGCGTCCCAAGAGACTCAGATCCAGGTAGGATCATCCTGCCCTTTGTCTCCCCTTCAGAGGCCCAAGGCAATTTTTTTGTGTGCAATTTTTTTACTTTGCTTGTTTGTTATTTTGTTTTTGTTTTGTTTTGGTTTTTTTAGAGCAGTTTTAGGTTTACTGTAAATTTGAGAGGAAGGAACAGAGGTATTTTTTTTTCCATATACCAACCCCCTCACCCAGGCACTCTTACCACTATTGTCAACATTCTTCACCAGAGTGGTATATTTTTTTTACCAAGGATGAACCTATATTGACACAGCATAATACCCCAACTCCATAGTTTACCTAAGAGGTCATTCTCGGTATTGTACATTCACTGGGTTTGAACAATTGTATAACGACTATATCCATCATTATAATATCATAAGAGTATTTCCACAGCCCTAAAAATCCTCTTTGTTCACCTGTTCATCTCTTCCCCACTCCAACCACTGATCTTTTTATTGCCTCTATCATTCTGCCTTTTCCAGATGTTACATAGTTGGAATCATACAGTGCACAGCCATCTAAGTACCCTACAACTTTGAACAAACAATTTCAAGACTGAGTTGGGTCTTTGATACGCTTTAGCTCCCAGCTAAAGCTGAAATGCTAATACAAGAATGGCTGTCAGCAGACAGTGAGTCCAGTGCTGTGTTTATAAAAGCAATAAAAGCAAGAGAAAGTCTACAATCTCACATTTACATTTACAGAAGATTAAGATTCCTCGCATGCCTACCCAACAACGAATTCTTTATTTCTGTTTTCAAAGAGCTTGAGGAGGTAAGAGTATACTGGTGAATGCAGGTTAATCTGTCTCATGATGTGACCCACACATTGGCTAAAGACACATTCACTCCTGTGGACCGACAGTCCCCAACTTGAGATGGTCAACTTCAGATTTTTTTTTTTTTTTTTTTACTTTAGGAAGATGCAGAAGCGATCTGCATTCAGTAGAAACTGCACTTTGAATTTTGGATTTTGAATTTTGAATTTTGGGTCTTTTCATGGGCTAGCAGTATGCAGTATGATCCTCTCTCTTGTGATGTGACACAGCAGCAGTGAGCCTCAGCTCCCAGTCAGTCTCATGATCACAGGGTCAACCACTGATACACTTATAAATGTTCTCTACCCTTACAACCATCCTGGTTTTCACATTCAGTGCCATTTTCAATACATTACAGGAGATATTCAACACCTTATTAGAAAGTAGGCTTTGTATTAGATAACTTTGCCTAACTGAAGGCTAATATGAGTGTTCTGAGAATGTTTAAGGTAGGCTAGGCTAAGCTATCATGTTTGGGAGGTTAGGTGTATTAAATGCATTATGGTATTTTCACCTTACAATTGATTTATCAGGACATGGTCCCATGTCCCATAATTTAAGGAATTATCATGAGCACAGATGAGACCAGAAGCTTAGTGAGCTTGGCTGGTAGAACTTTGCCTGGGATAAATTGCACCTGACAACTCTTCCCTAAAGTGAGCTAACTACTACCAGCCTTAAGCAAGCTGTCCTCCGGACATGCATACCAAAGATAGCAGACAAGAACATTCTGGAAAAAAAAGGGGGGGGGGAATAAGTAAACTTTGTCTTCAGCATCCTCTTGCTTTCTGTGTGGGAGCCTTTGTCTTTGTTCTTGGCAAACCTCCATCCTCAGACATACTAATCCTCAGACATCCTCCTCCCATTCTAACCGCCGCCTCTCTGCGTCAGACAGTGAGTCTGCGACAGTTCCTTCCTCAAGTCCGTAAAGAGTTACATGATAATGGCTTAAGGTATCATCCTTCCTAGAGCACTGACTTTTTAAAGATAGGAAAGTGTGGGCAAGGTGAATTTCTAGCCTACTACACAATAGCCGTCCTCTGGGTGTTCCCTTGTTCAGCTGTCAGGGGCTAGAGGCTGGTGCAGTGCCCACAGAATGTGACTCTGGATGACTGGAGTGCTTACCCTGCAATGACCCTCAACAGTCCAACTTTGAGTGGTGGCAGCCCCTCCATTGTCCGTTCCTTCCTAGAGTCTCACTCTATGTCGCTAACAGAAAGGCGGCTTTCTGGACCTGGTCTGTGTGGCATCATTTCAAATTTCAGCTACAAGCTTTTCATGCAAAAAAGCATTATTTTTTCCACAGAGTATTAAATCACATGGGATACCTGTGCAGCACTTTTAGTTTGAGATGTCACAGCTTTTAGAGACAGAAGACTCCTTGGGAATCATCCTTACCTCAACCCTCATGTTTAGGAATAAAAAATAAATAAACCCCGTACCCCTGGGGATAAAAATACATTATATGTTTATAAAAAAATTAAAAAATAAAAAAATAAAAATAAATAAACCCCAAAGAAGGGTGTTAAATAGAATGGATGATTCCCAAGGCTGCAAAATTAGGACCAGAATCCTCCCCTAAAGCAGAAGATCCACAGCATCTACCCTCAAGGAACAAGACTTAAATCACAACCAAAGAGATTTAGATGCAGCATAAAGGAGAACTCGCTGGTAATGGAGATGATTAAATACTAGAACAGACAGCCACGGGGAATTGTGAAATCGTCCTCCCCAGAGATCTTTTAAAATAGGACAGTTAACCATCTGTCTGAGATGGTTTAAGTACAGTCCTGCCTTGGAGGTAGGAAAATAATGAGATGATCCCCTCACCTGTCACATTTTGGGGTTCTGTAGTCACACCTGGATATAGAGGCACACGTCATGGGGATCCCAGGTTGAATCTGGACTGTGCCCCCCACTGGGATTCAGATGTGTCCAAGTTTTTGAGAAGGTAGAAGGCCCACAGTGCTCTGTCTGCATGAGGTGGGAAAGTGTCTGCATGGAAGAGATTTGTGCTGGGGTTTCTGGGTGAAAATAAGGGAGTTGGGAGAAATAGAGATGTCAATTTCCAATTTCTCCCCCTCTTCCCCTCCGACCCCCTATAACACCACCCTGCCCACTCCCCACCATATGAGTCTAATGAACTGCGGCTGATGCCAGCAGAACCAAGGGACTTCAAGAAACACAGGGACACAAGCAGCTGTGATTTTTTTCCCCAGTGACAAAGCATAAGAAAGAATGGCCCCTCATTTCTGTGGAAAAATTCTGAACGGCTCGGACCTAGTGAAAATTTCAGGACAAACGGCCCCTTTGCAGGATGGCCCCTCATTTCTGTGGAAAAATTCTGAACGGCTCGGACCTAGTGAAAATTTCAGGACAAACGGCCCCTTTGCAGGACTTTAACGTGCAAGTTTTGGAGCAGCAGGGGACATTGTCTTGGAACAGACCTGAGCATCATCTCCAGCAGGTCACCAGCATCAGTCAAGGCTAGGGGAGACCCAACCCTGCAGGGGCGCAGAGATCCAGCTCGACCAGCAGGGGGCGCCCGCACCTGAAGTGCACGACTGGGCTTGGAGTTCCTGATCCAGGCCATAGTTTTCTCAAGCCTCCAAGGCTTTCACATGTGCTGTTTTCTCTGCCTAGACTTCTTTCTCTTCTTCATCCCTTCCCCTTGCTAGCTCCTGAGTTGTTTCCACTTAGCTGCGTTTGGTATCCCTCAGCATCTTGTAATTCCCTAATTATACTTACACGTAGAATTAAAATCACCTGTTCACACATCTCTCTGACTTTTCTGGTCTATAGACTCCTTGAGGAGAGGGACACCATGTTATTCACCACCATATATCATCAGCGTCTGGCACATAGTAAGCACTCAGAAAAATATTTGTTGAGTAAGTGAATGAATGAATGAATGAATGAGTGAGAAACTACAAGCTTTAATAACACTAGATGACACAATTAGTCCTTGAAATATTTCTAAGTAAATGGCTATTGGTCCAGCATACTACACTGACCTTCTTTTAGCTTGTATGTTTGGGGGTTTACTTTACACAGGCTAATATAATAAGAAGGATCATTAGGAGTCATCTAGAGACTCTTTTTTATAATATTCAATAACCCTCATGGTACCCTCAACATCAGCCCCTCAGCCTGTGCCTGGAGACCTCCTAGCAACCAGAAACTCAGGTGCAGCTGGGCTATCCATTTCACCTCTCACTCTGAGAAAGTTCTTCCAAATGTTGAGTTGACTCTCTCTTCCTCTGGTGTCTTCTGTGGGGCCCTGGCATCATGCAGAGAAAGTGTACTGTCTTCCACGTAGCAGGGAACAATGAAAGATGGGACCTGGCCTGTGGAGCTAGAAGGACTTGGACGTGAATCTTAGCTGTGCAACTTACTTAGTGTGGGAGTCTGGGTAAGTCGTTGAACCTCTCCAGTTTTCTCATCCATACCCAACTGGACTGTCACAAGGACTAAAACTAATTAACACATTCCAAAGGTCTGAGACAGAGCAGATTTTCCAAATGTGATTCTATTATTATTAATAAGCATTAGAGTATAGATCATTAATATGGAGCGATAATATAGATAATATTAAATAATATATACAATCTTCCTCCCTCCTCCATCAATCTTTTGTTCTCTAAGCCAAAACAGAAGCTACTTTCACGTCCTCTGCCATCCTCATCGCTTCCTCTATCAGTGCTCCTCTCAAACAGGCTACAGACTTGAGCTATCACCCAGAACAGTGACAAGGGCAGCACGAACCACCACCACCTTCATGTTGGACATTATACTTCTATTCATGGCACCTATGGTTCCTTCAGCTTCTTTGGCAACCTCATCTTCCATAGTTCCTGGACATTTTAGCCATGTCACTCTCCAGTCTGTGGCAAGATGACTACTGGAGATTTGACTGTGAGGGCAAGGGCTGTGAGACAATTGGGGGGGGGGGTATAATTTTGTTGTTGTTTTTCTCATCTGTCTTAGCATGAGATTGCTAGAAAAGGTTTACTCTTAGAAATAGAGCATGAGTAACACTGGAGGCCCTGGAGATAATGCCCCTGACCCCTCAAGGACAGTAAGATCCCTGGAGATAGCATAAGAGGGTGCCAATAAAGCTCTATTTTCCAGGAAAGACGGTGTAGTCAGGCTTTTGTATTTTTTAAGGAATAAAATAGCCTGTATTTGGAAGGGAAAGGGAATCCATGTTCTGGGTTCCAGAGGTGTCAGGGGCCTGCCCCACGCAGAATTCCAGGACAGATGTGAGGCTCAGACAGCATCTGCTTGTGTGAGTGAGCACAATGGGGGCCCTGTGTCAGGAGCCAGAAGGAGGAGTCAGCTGGACACAAGGATGAGGTTCCACTTGTGGGAGGGGCTGTCCACATGTGCCCCAGGATTCCTCATAAGTCAAAGACTGGGGATCCCAAGCACCCCCTCTCTAGAGGCAGCCTGAACCAGCGGGACACCCTCAGGGAGGGCTCAGTTACACCACTGTGCCAACCTCAGTGCCTTAGGTCTGGCTTGGCATTTTCTTCCACTACACCCACCTTCAGTTTAAAACTGTTTTGATCAGATTGGCCAACCCTTCATTTGTCATAAGACCCCTCCCCCACAAGTAAACACTGTCGGCAGGGGCGGGGGGGAGGTGTTTTATGGAAAGGGAGATTCTCTCCCTTTCCTGATTTGTGTTATTATTTCCAGCACAAGGACTTCAGCTATTGTTAAATCAGAACCTAGTTCTATAAATACTTCTGATTTGAAAAACCACATTCACTTTCACTACTTCAAAATCCAAGCCCGAGATGCAGCAACATCTCGTGGATATAGAACACGCAGAAAACATGGCAATTGTTAGCACCACCTCCTCATGCTCTGAGCTGCCTGTCCATAATTCAGAGGACAAGACAAGGTCACTAATAAACACCACTGAACTGTGTCTCCTTTCACAGCTCCTGCATAAAAATGTTGCACCTCCAATGAACACCCAAACAAATGTAATAGATCGGTTTAATTCACATTTGAACACCCACAAACACAGCTGCCTAATCACCTTGCTGTTTCCAGCAGGTTTGCATGCTTGTCAATTAATTTGACACATCAATTGTCCTAACTTTGACTTCATTTAAAGATGCACTTGATAGGTTTAGTTAGTAAAGGAAGCAAAACCAAGATGCTAAGTCATTAAAAAAAAAAAATCCTTTTCAAGAGCATCAGAGTCCATTCTCAACATGTGCCGCTGATAAGCATGAACTTGAGCCTTCTCCTGCCCCCGGGGAGGCCCATGATGTGGAAGGTGACAGGTTGATGTTTGTGTTAGGGACTCTCTGTGACTCTGATGCTGGTGGGAGTCGTTATGCAGATACCAGATGAAACCTGACTCTGGGAAAGGACCCACACAGAGAGGGATGTGATTGGGATGGCAGGAATTTCCCCCCAGTGATGCCCCAAGCATGCCCTCCAACTCCAGCTACCAGGACTCCATCACACAGTGCTCCTCCCTCAAAGAACTTGCAGCAAGGAGGGGGTCCAGATGGGAGCTAGGGGTTATACCTTCTTATCCCACAAGACACACGCACATACACACAGAGAGAAACCATTTGCTCCAGGATAAAGAAATAGCAAACAAACAGGACAATTACATATTCATGGTGAGACTAAACACAAGGGCCTTTTCTCCTCTGAGCCTGCCATTGTTCACACTCAGGGCCTCTCAGGAAGGGATGAGTAGGACTTGAACTCTTCAAGGGAATTTTTAAAAAGAAGATCAGAAGAAAAGAAAACCCTGAGCCATCTATATTCCAAATGGTACCAAAAATTTTTTTAGCCATGTAAGAAAATCTAAGGAGATATTAAAGCTTGTTTACCACAGAGACAGAATTAACTTCCACATACTCTGGAACCTTCAGAATGTAGGAGAGAAAAGGGGCTCTATCAGCCAAGCATCTGACTCTTGATTTCAGCTCAGGTCATGATCTCAGGGTTGTGGTGGGATCGAGCCCCACATTGGGCTCCCAGCTCAGCAGGGAGGTGGAGGGCCCACAAGGATTCTCTCCCTCCCCCTCTCTCCGCCCCTCCCCCCTCTCTAAAATAAATAAATCTTTAAAAAGATATAGGGGGGAATGGAAGGGGGACACTTTGTCTTTGATAAGGAAATTGACACTAGGACAAAAGAGAAACCACCAAGAGGTAAAATTTATGTCCAACAATAAAGTTTTATGAAAACAAATCATTCTATAAAAGATAGTAATACTTACTTAGCACCTCTGTGGGACATGCTCCTTTAAATCTTTTATGTACAACAACTCAGAGAATCCTCACAACCACCCTGCAGGGCCTGGACAGCTTCCAGCCCTAGGTCGTAGGTGAGGAAACTGCGCAGGAAGTGGGATCACGAGCGGGGTGACTTCAGGCTAGAGGCCACACTCTTCCTGGTTGTGCTGCCTCCAATGCTGAGCTGAGATTGCAGTAAATCCTGGTGTCCTGCTGATTCCGTCCAGAAAGGGAAAGCAGAGCCATGCCTGGGTTGGTCAAGACCGCCCTGGCCAGGCCACTGTCACAAAGTTTCACTAGGGTTTGGGTTCCCAACTGTGCCTGCCTACTGGGAGAACATAAGCAGCTTGTGCCTGGAACCCACTCCAGAGGTGCTGATTTAGTCAGTTGGGAGAGCAGCTTGGGCATTGGGATTTGTAAGTCTCCCCAGGGATTCTGTTGTGCATCCAGAACCTTGGCTCTGGGGAAAGGGGAAGCAGGAGAGAAAAAGAGGCAGAGACTCCAGCAGACTTATTTTCCAACTTTACATCCATAGAAAATAAGGGTGGGAGGAAGGCCTGCATGACTCAGTAGGTTAAGCGTCTGCCTTCGGCTCAGGTCGTGATCCCAGAGTTCCGGACTGAGCCACACATCCGGCTTCCTGCTCAGCAGGGAGCCTGCTTCTCCCTCTGCCCCTCACCCCGCTCTTGCCCTCTCTCTCTCAAATAAATAAACAAATAAAATTAAAAAAAAAAAAAGGAAAGAAGGGTGGAAATAAAAAGAAACATATTCTTCTATCCTCTTCTGCCCAAAGACATGGGACAAGGAAAGAATGATAAGAGGCAGGAAAGCACTGTCTCCCAAATGGCTTAGCCTGGAGAACTCAGCTCAACCCCATATTCACCTGTGTGCTAAGGAACCCGGCCCACTGCTTAACCAGCTCAAGCTCAGCTGGACACCAGAAGATTCAGGGAAGGGAAAGCATGGAGAAGCTCTTGAGATCCCCCCTACTGAGACCATAGTGATAAGAAAGAATCCAAATCGGAACCCTAAGAGAGTGAAGAGTTGTCTGAACCTTTGGATATTCCAGTTTTGATGATGAGAGGGTCTGCCCGGTGGTGAATGAGGAATGGTCATGGGTAGTTACACAACAGGGTCTTTGCCACAGCAGAACAAAGTCTCATTAGCAACTCATGTTAGGAGACCTATAACAAGGTCCAGGCCTCTCTGTCCTTCCTTAATCAGGGATAAAACCTTTTATTCTGTCTTGCTTTGCAGCAGCAAGCACACACCTATGGGTTCTTGCCCATCACAGGGAACAGACGAGAAGGTCAAAGAGGTCAGGACAAAGCTTGCTTCTGCTTTGGAATCTAAACTCATGGGCAGTGTCCCAACCTGCTGTTGGTCTTCTTGCTGGCTGCCTAACTCACCTATGGCATAAAAGTCCACATTTGATCCTTTCTTCCTTGGCTACTCTGAGTTCAGCTTCTCTGAGTGGACACTCATGGTGTCTGGGCCTACAGGTTGGCTTGCACACAGCTTCAGACCTGTGGAGCATGGCCTTGTGCCTGCTTATGCTCTGCTGCTCATCAGATCCCTGGCTGCCCGCCCTGGCCCCTTCTAGGGAGCTCTGCCTGCTGTGGCCCATGTCTGTCCTCTGGAAAGATGAGCGCAAATCATCCCATCAACAAGACAGATGCAACTTCCCAAGCACCTAAGGAAACAGGACACAGGCCCCTGCACGCAGACAGAAGGCAGAGCCCAGGGCATACCTGAGATTCGTGGAGAAGGACCAGAGCAGGAAAGCTAACTAGTGTGGGATCAGGAAAAGGAGGCTGCTGCTTTGCTCCGCATGGCCCAAATAAAGACTGAACCCGTAAAATCTGGCTCGAAAATTACGTTTTTGGCAAAATAATCTAGGAAGTTCTTGGTTCCCAAGAGTGAGGAAATTATAACAAAAGACATTTATGTTGGGCAAGATTTTATCTTGACAATGTTCCTTTAACTGATGTAAAATGTGATGAAATTGACTGTAATTGATTCCAAGGAAGGATGCCAGGGATTCTTCTGCATTAGATCCAACCTTAAAATAGGAATTATTGGGCCTGATTAGTATGGTGATGTTGTTTTTAAAATCTTTCCCCTAGAATTTAGATGTTCATCCTTACAGACAAGGAACTCATCTGGTTAGAAAACAGAACACCTCAATATCATGAAATGACATTGACTCACTGCTCTGGTGATCTGCATTATGGCATTGTTGCCAAGAATCAATGGGCCCACATGTTAGCTGGTTCTCCTTTGAGGCCAGGACAACAAGCTGGCAGAGCTGACCTTGATGGGGTGGGGGGGAGCCTCTCCACGGCCATGCGGGTTTCGTATAGAACCTCAGTATCATTGGGGGGCTGAATTGTCCAAGCCCTGAAGTCTGTTCCTTCTTCATAGTAGAGCTGCCAGCCTGGTCCTCAGAATTCACAAACACCTGGGCACAAGCAGGTGTCTAAATATCAGGCAGGGGTACCTAACAGATAGACTCTAGATAGGATAGCAGTTGGTGGGTACCTGGATGACTGAGTCGGTTAAGTGTCTGCCTTTGGCTCAAGTCATGATACCAAGGTCCTGGGATCAAGTCCCATGTCAGGCTCCCTGTTCAGCAAGGAGTCTGCTTCTCTGTCCCTCCCCTGGCTTTTGTTCTCACTCTCTCTCTCTTTTGCAAATAAATAAATAAAATCTTTTTTAAAAACTAAAATAAATAGTTTTTTTAAAAAGTTAGCCATTGGTGAGCTTTCTCTGCCCTTGGGCTCCTGTCCTGAGAAACCAAGGACAGGTTGTTAGTAAGAAAGGGACCACAGTGTAGTGTCTTATTAATGATGGAGGTTTGGAGTGGAAGGGGAAAAAAAAAACAGAAAACTGTGCTTCCTTCAGTTAGCCTCACTTGAGGGGGATGCTAGGAGATGAATGGGAGAATAGGATCCTTTTACCAAAATGCAGCATAAAAACCACAGAAAGGGATGAAATACTGATGCATGCTACAATGTGGATGAACCTTTAAAGCATTAGGCAATGAAATCAGCCAGATATAAATGTTCACATATTGCATGATTCCATTTATCTGAAAATTCCAGTCCAGGTAAATCTGTAAAGACAGAAAGTGGATTAGTGGTTAACAAGGGCTGGGAGGAGGGAAGAATGGGGAATGACTTCTCAGAGGGTACAGGGTTTCCAACAGGAGTCATGTAAATGCTTGGTGTCCAGATAGAAGTGTTGGTGGCTCAACATTTTGAATGTATATAACACCATTGAATGGCACACTATAAACTGGTTGATTTTATGTTAACTGAATTTCACCTCAATAAGAAACAGTTTTTCTAAGTGCAACATAAACATAGTGATGCAAAGAATAAGAAGTGGTTTTAGGGCAGACCGAAGGCTCCCCGAGATTGTGTCAGATGTCACAATTTGGAAAATCCCGGAAGACTGGGCATGTCATTTCTGATCACAGGGGGCCTCAGCTCTCACACAGTTACCTATAGCATAAAACAAGCTTCCAGTCCAAATAGCCTACAATCCTATCACTCCTCCCGCCAGGAGGGAACACACACCCACAAACAAGGTCATCCTCAGCACCAGATGTCATGGGATCAACAGGTTACAAGGCATCCAAGGCAAAGTTACAGAAAGCCCAGGATTCAAAGAGCCGGTGATATAAACTTTTAAATAAAATATAAACTGTCATTTATTGAGTATTAACTCCTTGCCACGTGCTGTTGATAGTACTTATGCAGGCCCTGACTTACTTCATCCCCACGACAGCTGTCTCACAGTTGAAGAAGCAGAGCATGAGGGAGGTTAAGGAGCTGATGCGAGGTCAGAGAGCTAACAAAGGTGGAGAAGAGATGCGAGCCCAGACAGTCCAAATCCAGCGCCTATGTTTTTAACCTTTGTGCTCTATGGCCTCTCCGTAGGCAGAATCTAATTTCTTTTAGGTTCTGGTTTAGCTGTAAGGTTAGTGCTAATAGGCCCATGCTGGTCCTGGCTGCGCTGAGGAATCCAGGAGTCCTTAGGAAAAGTAAAGAGCGCTGGACAGTTAGACAAGAGATCAATGCTTTAGATCCATCTTGGTCATTGCCACTGTGACTGTGGGCAGTTAGTTCAATCTCTCTGGCCCTTAATATCCTCTTCTGTAAAACTGAGAAGTTGGGCTAGATCAAGCTTTCCAATTATTTAAGCAGCAGAACTAATTCTTAGCATGAAACTTACGTAGAAGGCCAGTATACAAGGCAGATAAAAGTGTGGAGCTGTTCTGGATGAACATGGCGGAAGAAGACTGCAGGCCTCTCTCCATGTCCCAAGCAGTTCCTGAGACACTTTCTTGGAACCCCTGTGACCCTGTGGGACACATTTTGAGATCCACTTGAATAGAAACTCATGCGGTTCTTTTGAAAATAAAACCTAAAAATCTTAATTTCAATACTGCATCCTTAGGCATTCTTTAACTCGGTGGGTAAAATTAGAATATTCTAGAAACTCTAGAAACTTTGCTTGAAGATATTTGTTTGTATTGGCGTCCTTGTACAGAGTTGGTGAAGATTTCAGGTAAGAAGTGCAAGCCAATATAAAAATATTCAAAACCTCAGCTTTCCAAGCAGCTCTACATCCCTTTTAACCAACTGCTAAATGTTACCAGCCCAACGGACCCCTCTAGGGAGACAAGCTGTTCAATTCGGAATCTGTGTGTTTTGTCTAAATAGTCTCAATTTATGAAGCTAGGTCATTTTTTAGGGTTTTACATCAATCAAGGCAGTACCACTTAATTCTTCATAAAACTTGATCCTGACATCAGGCCGGATCCCTGCAATTAAACTACGTCAGTGAATAATCCGGCAAGACATGTCAGGAGAGTCTGAGCCTCTCATGGTCATTCTGGAAAGATCAGCTGCCAGAGACCCCCAGGGAAGGGAACTTCTGCTGCAAACATCCCTGCTCAAGTCAGCCCCTCTCACTCCACAGGCATTTATAACTTCAAGTTTGCTGCAGTGCCTGGAAGAGGTTATATAAGAGGTTCTGGTGCAGTGTTCAAGGCAGACGGCTACCTATAACTCAGAGGCCAAGACAAACAGGAATATATTAATAGCAGCCGTAACATAAAGCTATTTTATTTCCAGTATCTGGGAGCTAAGGGGATCAGCAGATAAACTGTTAAGTATTTAGGCATTAGAGCACAGGAGCTTAACAAAAATGGGGAGGGAGCAGGAGAGGGATGGAGAGGAGAAAGATTGATCTCCTTCAGAAACAATGCAGCATCTGAACCAATTAAGTTAGAAACAATCATGTGGTTATGCACAACACCAGACAAAAAGGAAAAGACACGTTCCTAAACCCCCTTGCTCTGCCATTGGGTGGCATATACTACCCCAGGGACAAAGCATTTCTTAATACCAGAAGAGAGATTATACCAGGAAACATTCTCCTTTTCTTAACCCCTCCTCCCCTAACATCATGGTTCGTGGTTCGGATTGCTGGCCTGACAGCCAGAAACAAACAAACAACCAAAACCACACTGTTTGAATTTAATAAAACACCACGGTACCTTTCTTTGGGGAATGGCAGGAAAGAATTAGAAGGCTATTTCTCTGCCTTTTTTTTTTAAACCCATAAAATCTAAAGTAAAAGAAACATTTTGTAGTTTTTGTTTCTCTTTTAAAACATAGCAGGGAACACATTTTGATTATGTACTCCCAGAATGTGTACTGTGCCCTCCCCAAAATATCACAAAGGGTACTTAATGAGAAAATAGTCTGACCACCAAACAGGCTGATCATCAACATCACACAATCTTGTACTTGTGCGGTAAGCACACACGAAAGCCTTAAAATCAAATTTTAAAAATGATAATACCAATATCGTTTAAATCTTAGACATTAACAGCAAAAATTAAATATTCACCAAAGTCCACATCCCTTGTGCAGCATTTAAAAGTCAGTTGATATTTATCAGCTGCGAGGTAAGACATGGCTTCCACAGAGACGTGAAGGCTTCTGGCACCTGTAGCTTCCTCCACATCCTCACGTGTCCCAGATGTGTTACCTTCATTCATTCCTAGCCTCTCCTCACCCCTTCTTGCCAGTGCTACCCTCCAGCAGGAATTTGTATTGAACCGATCCACGTATCCCTGGTCTTACTCCCCACCCCAATCCATTTTTCACACTGAATCCAACGTCATCATTCCAGTGTACAGATGTGACCATGCCACTCCCTTCCTTAAGAGCTTCCAGGGGTCCCCATTCCCTACAGGATAATCCAAACACTTTAGCAGAGCCCCTAAGTACTTCATCATCTTGCCCAACTCAGCTTTTCAGCATTTTCTCCTGCTCCTCTTCTCTTTTGCCCACGCAAACACGCACAGACCTCCAACTCCCACCTCCTTCAAGCCGTGGAACGTAGCCAGTTACACTCATGTGTCAG
The DNA here is from genome assembly GCA_004024625.1 of Mellivora capensis. Taxonomy (NCBI): domain Eukaryota; kingdom Metazoa; phylum Chordata; class Mammalia; order Carnivora; family Mustelidae; genus Mellivora; species Mellivora capensis. Next base: position 218,417 of record PISX010000333.1, read on the forward strand.
TCAGCCAGCAACTGTTACTCCTCTCCCATCTGATAGGCCATTAGAAATGTCAGCTCCTTCATGAAACTTTCCAACATTTCTAGGCAGTTGGTTTTCTTATCTTTCAAAGCATTTGCACATATGTCTACTATGTGTAATCATTTGTTCTGTTTTTGTTTCCAGGAACTGCCTTCCCTCCTGAGTTTTCTTTCTTTTTTTTTTTTTTTTAGGATTTCATCTATTTATCTGACAGAGAGTGAGCGAGCACAAGCAGCAGGAGCAGCAGGCAAAGGGAGAAGCAGGCTCCCCGCTGAGCAAGGAGCCTGACATGGGACTCCATCCCAGGACCCTGGGATCATGACGTGAGCAGAAGGCAGATGCTTAACTGACTGAGCCACCCAGACACCCCCTCCTGAGTTTTTTTCCGTAGGTGCTACAACAGGGATTGATCGTCTTTGCATAACCAGTGCCTTGCACAGTACAGGGTGCAGGGCAGACCCCAATAAATGACTATAAATGATTGTTAAATACAGGAGTAAGAGAATTCAAGGTTTACAACCTACATGAGAAAGGAAAACAAAAATACATGAAATTTAAATACTTCACAAAAGAGATCAGTGGTAGTGTGAGTCAACTGATACAAGAAATATGAGGGGAAAACAGCAAGTATCAAAAAACTCGGAGGCCGTTATTTCCCGGGAGGGCTTCTCCACAGAGGAGGTATTTGAGTCTCCAATGGAGAAGAGGATTTGAATCAGAATACAGAAGACAGAACTGCATTCTAGGAAGCTAGAATGTGAGAGAAAAAAAGAAAAGCAGGAAGAAGGCTCTGCCTTGTTCTGAGGCTAAAAAGAAAGAACCAAGAACCGCTTTAGAGGCTTCGAGTAAACTCGTCCTCAACAAGAAATTGCCTGCCCCTCCACTGTGCCGAATGTACAGAGCTGGGATGGGAAGAGCATATGGCCACATTCACTTCTAGAGTCCCTGTGTACCCCCACAATGCCCCTTGTCACTTGCCTAGGAGCTGTTGGCCCGGGATGGGGGGGTCACACAGCACTGCTCCCACTCTGCTGAGACCCTGCTGTCTGGGGTCAGCACTCACAGGTGTTACACGGAGCATGAACCCACGGAACATGTCATACTTCCACTCTGACTGTAAGTAGGAAGTAACTCTTCCCACCAAAAGGGACCTGCTTCCCTTCCCTACAGACAGAGAGACACAAATCCCACAGAGATACAGAGACTCTAAACGGGAACATCTGGAAGCTGCAGCGTTTTGTAGAGGGCATTAGAAGGGAGTGTCTGTAGAAACCAGTGCTTAGAGACTACACTTCGACAGGTGCATAAATGAAGCCCAAGCGCTAGTAAGATGCATCATAAAGGAAGAAGAGGACTTTCCAGAGTAGTCTAAACACAAAACCTGCAGGGAATGCTGGGGAGACCTAGATCCAGTAGGAGACCATGCTGCAGGCTTGCACCAGCTCCTTGGAGGACTGCTGGTGCCCACTTTAGTCTTCCTAATTCACCACAGATGAGAGCATAAACTAAAGCACAGAGAGATCTCCTGACAGGTCAGGAGACCAGATGCTCCCAGCAGAATTTTGGTTCATCTTAATCAAATCCCAAGATAAAAACAACATGTCAGAGACGGCTACTTATCTGCCAATATCCATTGGCCCATATCCCACGTGGCTGCCCAGAATAAAGATGACATTCCCCTCTTCCAACAGACGAAGTTCTCCTGGTGGGGCTGCTAGGGGGGGTGACGGCCACAGCTTACTTGCAGCTCCCCTTCTTTCATCCTGTTCCCGGGACCATGAATACGCTAGGGAAGCATCTCATGTCATGCAGCTGAAGGCAAAGGTCTAAGTGCAGAGGTCAACCCAACGGAAAATAAGGGACCTGGGTGTCTGACACTAGGAGACCCCGGCTTGCTTGAGGGAGAATTAAATGTCTGCCTCCACTGATTTCACCGTGATGTGGGGTTGCTTTTCCAGCTGCTGAAACTCTATCCCAGCTAAGAATATCCTCTATAAATACCTGGCCAAGCCAGATCCTGCCTGACTCCACTGCCCTAAGGGCAAAGTCTGGAAGGCCAGCCTCTGTGGAATTTTCTCCTGACGAGCCCATTTGCCAGCACATATCGCTTTGATGCTGTACTCACAGTGCAATGAAGAAAAAGACTCAGAAAAGATGCCTTCGTCAGTGAAAAGCCTATGTGCTTTGAGCCAGGAGAAGGAAAACGCAAGCTCAAAGTCTGTCCGTTCCCCAAACATGAAGCCTTATAAAAGTCCTGGGCTGGATAGGAAGAGCCAGACTTGGCAATAGCTTATAGCAACCCCTCACTGAATTGGAACAGGTAAAACTGGGCAGAAACCCAGCTTTCATAACTCTCAGTGAGGGCTCTCGGTACCTCCCCACCACTTTGAAGGAATGAAGACTAACGAGCAGTGAAACATCGCATCAGCAACTGATATTAGAAAGAAGGTGTTGGCCAGATGTTTATTATTACACATTGTTGGTCCTTTTTTCTAATCAGCAGTCACAGGCTGAACCACATTCACTTAGCCACATTTTTGTTCAACTGGATTTACTAAGACAACTGGAAGCAGACAGCAGGAGCGCTGACGTGACCTCTTCCAGCTGACCTTTCCTGGAACAGTTACTGAAAGACCCAGCTCCAGTTCCACGTTCCACCTCTCCCCAGTCTTGTGAAGTCTGCCTTCCTGGCATTTACGGCCAGCGGAGGAGGGAATGAGGAGAGCCGAGAGCTCCCACGTGAGCCAAAAGGACGAAGCTCTCACTCAGCAGGTGGAAGTTTCTCCCAGGGAAACCCTGGAGGCTCGGTGTTCCTGTCAACAACTATAATGTGCCCATAAATTTCATTTGACAGAAAACACGATGTCAAAGGAGTAGAAAGTAACCAAAACCAAAAATGTAAATGCATCCTGGCCGGAATTCAGCGCAGCCTTCATGCATAGCGTTGAAGCTACAAGAAAGAACCCATGCCTGCATTCGCCACCCAGACCACAGAGGCTGCCCACTGGGGCTCTCCAGGGCAGTGAGATCAGGGCAGAATGGGGAATGGGCTCTCCAGGTTACTGGAGACATTCTACATCTACATTCTACATCCTAACCTTCAGAACTATAGAACGCTAGATGCACCACATCACCAAAAAAAACACCAAAAAGGTGGTTTATTTGTCAGCTTGATTATTTCAACATATCTGGTGGGCTCAGAACCAGTTTATTTTCAGGACTCAGTGTAAAATGATATTACAGGGCTCCCTGTTCCCAATATATTAGGATTGTTTTTAGGATTTATTTATTTATTTTAGAGAGAGAGTGTGCAGGCGCAAGTGCATAAGTGGGGAAGGAGCAGAGGAGAGAGAGAATCCTAAGCAGGCTCCACGCCTAGCTGGGAACTCCATGCGGCTCTATCCCACGACCCTGAGATCATGACCTGAGCCGAAATCAAGAGTTGGAGGCTCAACCGACAGCTACCCAGATGCCCCTCAATATTTTGGGAATTTTAAGATGAGGACGGCAGAGCATCAAACCAAGCTCAGAGCCCCTCTAAGGGGGAAATGTACAAGTTGAAGATCCATAAAGGCCGCCCTGGGTAGACCCCACCTTCCATAACATTCTCTTTTTATACCAGGCAGAGTAGTTTATTTACTGGGTGTTCTAGATCCGGATCCAAGCTGCTTGTATATAAATCCCAGCTCCTCTGTCTATAAGCTGGGTGACCCTGAACCAATTATTCAGGTTCTGAATATAGCATTGCTATGCTATAGAAATAATAGCATAGCAAATGATACATATAAAGTTCCTGGCATATAAACACCCAATCAGCTATTATCAGCTATTATTATTATTATTACCTAGGAGGAAACCAGTTGATTGAGAAATGTTCTGAATGACAATCGGTGATTAGGGAGGATCTGTGAACTCAGTATTTAGGAATAATTTTACTACTGGGGAAAAAAATAGTCAATGTGTGGCTATTTCTGTACTTACCCTAGGGACTATCCTGGGACTTGTTGTGTATGGCCTTACAGAGTCAGTTCCTGGCCAGTGAAGCAGCCATCTACGGGTTTCACACAAGGAAAAACTTTCTAATACACTACCTGTTGAGACTGTCTAATGAGTTTTCCATCTTCAAGGGCATTCAAGGAGGCTTAACAACCATCTTGTCAAGACACAGAGCAAATTTATGTATTAGGCAGATGGCATTCAAGTTCTCTTTCATTCCTGAGATGCTGTAGATTTAGTGTAGTTTCAGTGTTTCTATTCTGTAACTACAATGTCTAATTTTATTCCCTCCATGGCCTTCCACCAAATCAGCCCTTCTGTCTTCCCTTCTTTCTCCTTCAACCATTTCATTCCAGCCAAGTGTACTTATAGACTCGGGAAGCTTAAAGCATCTAGAATTTTTCTTCTCCTTTTCTACTGTATCTGTCTTAAGAAGTCTACCTTTTCCCATCCCCCAGTGCCTTCTATTTTTATTCCTTCATTCTGAAGTTAACTCCATGTAAATCGACCTCAGGAAACCTACCCTGATTAATGAGTTGGGAAGGAAGATACGAGGAAGTAAAGGTGCAGAGCAGAGATTTGGAGAGAAGTCCAAGGTACCCCAACCAGCCCTCCCAAATTCAGTGAGCGACTCCGGGCAACTTACTTAATATTCCTGATCCTTGTTAATTTATCTGAAACATCTGGATAATATTAGTACCCACTCCACGGAGTTATTCTGAAATTTAAATCCTGCAATGCATGTATAATACTTAGCATGGTGTCTGGTATACAGAGAGTCCTCAATGAAAGTTAGCAAGTATTTCTGTTGATGTCCATCAAAGGGCATTTACTGATGGGATTCTGTTCCTTCCTTTCCTTCAGCTTCCAAGAGAAGAGAGAGAAAGAGAGAGAGAGAGAGAGAGAGGCTCTCTGAAAGAATCATATACCTTTTAATGTTTGTCTTTAGCACTGTTTCCAAGATTGCCCACCATGTTCATGCCATGATGCTGTAGAGTGAGAAACATAACAAGAAATTTACCAAATGCTTCCTCCCTACGGAAAGTTAAAGAACATGAGAAATCAATAGAAACATAAAACCATCTACCATAGATATCTTAAGGATACCTTAAGGTGGTAAATATGAAATATGTGTAGTTCCATAGTTCATTTCAAATAATATTTAACATAGTATGGGCACAAAACTGAATCAATCTGTGAGCAAATCTAACAATGCCCCTCACAAAAATAACATGTTATCTTAGAGGCCATCTGGATTCTACTTTCCATCCTCAAACATCTCAACCTCTGCTTTTCCCCTTCCTCCGTCCTTCCTACCAAACCATCCATTCTGCACCATTCTGGAGCAGCTAAAGACTCACACAGCTTAGAGCCCAAGAAATGACTCAGGGAGCCACCCCGTTTGACGTCTACTCTTCTCCCTTCAAGAACAACCATAGAAATCAGGAATCCCATCTCTCACTGGAGAGTGACAAATTTTACTCCCACATCAGGCAATGTTAAAAGGAGGGTTATTTTTTTTTTCCGGTTAGGGACGGGACTGCTGCTTTAGCTCATTTCAGTTTATGTGCATTTTTGTAAGAGAGCAGGATTGGGAAAGAAAACCCAACATGATGGTGAGGCAAAAGCTTTATCTTTTGTTTTACCATCACAGTTTTACTCACATGTAAATTCTCGTACTGTGTTTTTAAAATCAGATTTGCCATGTATTAAATTGAGTTCTGCGTCTGCCAGGTATTGGTCAAACTGAACTGAGTTTTCTTCCCAAATTAGTTGAGTCATTCGTATTAAGATAGAGAGACCAAATTAGCTCTGTAAAATCAGCTGCTGCCTCGTGTAATGCCCAAGCTTGGCTACCTCTCAATTGATGGATCAAGGTTTTAGCCCACAGTCTTGAATTTCATCTTCCCTCCCTCCCTCACTTTTACCCCAGCCATTTCTCCCCCTTCCCTTCTCCTATGAGTGGTGTGCTGGAGCCAGCTTGTTCCAGCTGGTGAGAGAAGATTGTTAAATCTTCCGAAATTTTGTGTACCAATTGTTAAACACAGCAGATATCAAATTATGTAAGCTTACAATTAAATAAGTTGCATCAAAAACAAAAGGGAGAGATAGTCAAAACCTCATTACTTCCGAACTCTTTACTACATTTTACCATTATCTTTGTTCTTGGTGTTATTACATCTGTTAAACGGTGGAAACCATAAGCTACTGAGCACCTCTCCGCTACTCTGCAGCCGGTGACGTTAGTGTTGCTATGTGAAATCAAGTCAGGGTAAGATAGCTACAGAAGAGAAATCAGCAAATGCTGCAAATCAGCCTTCTATGTGTTGTTTTGTGCACAGTTTAGACCAGGAGTCTGCAAACTCTGGCCGGGGGCTTGATTTTGTATGACTCTTGAGCAAAGAATGATTTTTATGTTTTAGAGGGCTACTGTGAAAAATATTCAGAACCTCACTTTGTGTTGGGTCAGTCTAGAAGGCAACCAAAGGTCTTTCTGATTTGTCGTGCTGTGTCTTCCAGCCAAGATGTGAGCCTCCAGCTGGGCTCTTCTTGCTGTCTTCGACCTCCTTCTTGAGAGTGATGAGTTTGGCGTTAGGACTTGACTGACAACTGAATTTCATGGAGCACGAGACAAATGAACCCAGTCATCTCACCACCAAAGTCACATTAGCTCCACAGACCCAACGACAGTAAAAATACATTTTGATTACAAAGCATTAGATAAGGCAAAAATTTAAAAAAAAATCTTCACATCACAATGGTAAGTGGATATTTGGCAATTATCCAGGTAATCGGATCAATGTAAGTAGCTAGGCCATTCCTGTCCCCTCCCTCCAAAAAGTCTATTTGGGAGCTTAATGATCTACTTTGCTACAATTAACTGAATAATTACAGAATCCGCGTCCCTTTATTTTTTAAGGGCAAAAACCCACCTCTGTGTCATTCTGGAACCCATAAATGCTTGAGAGTTCTTGAAGGGACTGTCTTCATTTAAAGACCAACTTATGGAATATCCACTGAATTCTTTAGATGTTTACCAAGGTGGCAATTCAATTTCAAAGCTGAAAACCAGCAGAAGCAAAATATTTCCATTGCTCTGACTCCTGTTCCTTTCGCCTCTGGGCCCAGGGTTCTGATACCTGGCATCAGAGTCCCACCATCCCAGTCTAATTTAGGCCCTTGGTGTCATCTCTTCTCCCCAATGGGTTATCCTGTTTCCAGCCCTACCCATTTTCTATATTGCAGCCAGAATTATCTTTCTGTAAATCATATGTCACCTCTCTCTTTAATTGCAGCCTGTTGCCTAGAGAATAATCTCCCAATCCCAAAGTCTAAGGCATGTCCAGAAGCCTCCTAAGCATGAAGCTCCAGTCTATCTAGAGTTGTATCCTTGATGAGTAAGAAGTTCCTAAATCAGTGGTTCCCAAACTTGAACATACGTTAACATCAGCTGAGGGCTTTTAAACCTCCTTATGCTTGGGTCACATACCTATCAATTAAATTAGAATATCTTGAGCTGAAGCCAGCATCTGACACCTTAAGTAATGCCAAAATTGTCATAGTATTTTGGTCACCCAGATTGCCTGGAGGACCAGAAACTCTTCTTAGAACTGTACTTATTTATTTTTATAAATCTATTGTCATTGTAAAGACAGTGTATGGTGATTTGTCTTCATGTATCTCCTCCTTCAAACTTTAAGCCCCTGGAAAGCAGGGCCTGTTTTTAATTTTTATTATATTGATGATATTTAGATAGTACTTGTTAACCTAATAGGAGCATGACAAATGTTTGTCGATTCAAAGAACAAATGGATGGACAAATAAATAAGTTATACCAGGTGGGAGACATTAAACAGAATGAGGTTTAAGAAGCTTAAAATAAGGAATACCCTTCCTTATTTGAGAAACAAGGCCATTCATGTCATTTTTTAATAAAGTGGATCATTTAAAGGATGGAGCAGCCCGGGTGTCACAGAATTGATCACCACAGGCCTTAATAAATGATCATGGTGGACAGAGCATTGCCTGGTCTAGCCCTGTTTTGTCATTACCGTTTTTATTGAGTACCTGATAGGTTTCAGGTGCTTTCCTCATATTTAATCCTCAACAACAACTGTCCAAGGTCAGATTCATTAGGAACCTCATTTTATAGAGAAGGAAACTGAGGTTGACATGGGATGAGGAATGACCCACACTGGCTGAGCCACATTCAAACCCAGGAAGCTTGTCCTTGGCACAGAGGCTGCCAACCAGGCTGTCCAGTGGCTCTTGAACCAGTCAGCAGTTAGACTCATTTTAAGGAGATTTACCAAGGCCCAACCGGAGAGTTTGATTAACTTGTCTGCAGGAGCCCTGGCCATAGGTACTTCTTTTCAAATGCCTTCAAGCAGTTATGATGTATAGCCAGGGTTGAGAATGTCTGCTCTAGACTCTCTCTACTCTAAGCTGATGTTACCTCACAAAAGCTGCTTCTTTAGTTTTCTTCCCAACAAAGAAGTGGCTGAAACTGCTTATCTTGGTGATAATTTAAGCTGGAATGTCTAGGAATTATCCCTGCCCCTTATTAACTCTTAACTTCAGGGAGGGCAAAGAGGGTCTCCTGGGATCCCCATATGTGGATTTCCAGCCAGCCTTCTCCTGGATTTTTTAGCCCCTACTGAAGGGAAATTGGGGCTATGAAAAACCAGCACTATAGTTTACTTCACGAAATGCAGTGAAGGAATAAAAACTGTGTAAATCCTTAGGAAGAATAAGAAAGAATAAATGTAGCCCAATGAGTACACCTTGCTAGCCCCACATGAAGATGATCATTTAGCACTGGGGAAAGGGATAGGGTATAGGAGGCTCTACTGACTAGTAAACTAGCCCTTTCGTAGGTGACAGTGGGTCCTCTGCCTTGCCTCAGGGTGACAAGTGTGAAGAAGTAGAGAATACAATGTGTCCTCTCCAGAAAGGAAACCCCTAGAAGAAGAATGAGGGAGGGCCAAGCAGGTGAAAACTACTGGTAGTTCGCCAGGACTCGGTAGTCCCCAAGGAAAAAGGATTGCCCTTGGGAGGGTCTTACTTAGTCTGCTCTGCTCCAAGGCCAGAGAGGAGCAACATGGCTTTGGGATACAATGTCTGTGCCATTACTTAGACAGTCTCTACTGCCTCTCTAAGACCAAAAGCTGAAAGCACCCGAGAAAACTTATGGTGTCAGAATGACCAGGGCCCAGTCTCTGACTCTTAGGCCCATTCCACCCTGGTCTGGGTCAAAGAGAGGATGTACAACACCTTCATTTTGTTATTCTTGGCAAATCATTTAAAGGAACCGAAGGCTTCCTTGTACCTCCACCATGTGCTCCTAAACTACTGACATGGCGCCGACCCCACCTGATTGTCATTACCTGTTTAGGTGTCCATCTTCCTGGTTTGATTCTACACTTCCGAAGGGCAGGGCACGCTTGTCTTGTTCACTGTAGTAGTCTCAGCTCCCAGCCCTGTGCCTGTTCCTTTATAAGAGCCTACTAAATGTTCACTGAGCGAATAAATGATTACACATAAAGGCTATCTGACAATCTGACAAACGAATACACCAATCCTTGCTACCTACTTCACAGGGAACTAGGGAGACAGGAGCTGCCCCACTTATTACAAGAGCTCTCACCCTTTAGACTAATTGTGGCTTATTTGGGTTAAATAAACATGTTTGTTTTCCTGACATTTTCTTGTTTTCTTATAAAGCCCATATAATTCTTAACAAATGCAACTAAAACCAAACTATGGATTCAGTGTTTGCAATTCTCTGAAGATGTACTAAAGCCCCCGGGGGCAGTGACCCCCGGAATGGCATGAGCCAGGCTGGCTGGGGTCACAGGCACTGCTCCTAGGAGTCCGTAACAGTAGCGAAGGTCAAAGCCCTGTAGAAGGCTGCTTATTACCAACAGGAAATGTAGAAAACACCCTGCCCTTTAATCTTCAAATTACCTCAAGGGAAACAAAAAGCAATGCTCTCATCAGGCTTTATCCACAGAGGAAGCACAGCCTTCTTTGGACAGTCCTGATTTTAAAGCCTCATAGGTTATGATTACATCAAAATACTTAAAGTGTTTCAAAGAGCTCTTTCAGGAATACACCAGTTACAAAGCTGAATGTCATTGTTCTCTATTACAAATAAGAAACACTGGTCTGGTTACCGAATGACTTCTCCCATAGTCTCAGAAATAGGAGAAAACCTATGGATGCTGATCCCCAAACCACAAGGCTAGTACCAATGCCAGCCTGCCTCACCTCCAAAGACAGTCAATACACACCACGAAAGCACTCAAGACCCCTTAGTACACCAGGGTGTAGATCTGAATTTGCATGTTTTATATACTCCTCCCTGTCCCCAAGTTCCCAAGGATATCCTAGAAATAAATTAGGGGCCTGGCAATGGGGATAATGTTAAAAATTAAGAATCGCAACCATTAGCAAACTAAGAAGGGGGAGAATTAATTCCACACTTTGCATTAGTACATTTGTTTACCATATGCAAAGTGCCTTTATAAATGATAAAGCACTAATTTTCATTCTGGATGTGTGACTCTCTTGTCCAGGACATAAATCTTGCTGTTATCAAAAGCAACGGCCAACCGTAAAACATTGATAGAGCCCCATCTTTGTACCTGACACTTTAGATTCTAAGCACTTCTTATGAATTATTTGATTTAGTTCTCGCAGCAAGCTGAAGACGTGTGTGCTATTATTGTCCTTATTTTGTGGGTGAAGAAACTGAGGCCCAGAGCTTAACAGAACCCCCAAGATTATATAGCAAAGCGGAGACAAGACCAAGATTTAGATCTGGGAGTCTCTGTCTCCAAAATTCAGGTTCTTCTCATTATACTATATTTTCTCCAAAAAAGAAAGACATTATACCGCTATGACTGAATTAAATTCTCTGTAGTTTAGGGATATTGAAGGAATCCCAAATCCCAGAAAAATCAGTCAATGAAACTTACTCAGAAATAGTTCTGGTCATTAAAGGTATCCCCACAGTACAGGGCCAAAAATATCAGTGACTTAGACGACACTAGAGTAGAAATACAGGTCAAATCCAATTACAGAGGATCTCAAGGGAATATCCAAGCTCTTATGGTATTCTGGAACTTTATTATATTAAACAGTGCCTGCTCGAACTACTAGAGGACTCACAGATCCTCCCTGCCTTTCTTCAAATTCTGGTACTTGTCTACATGTCACAGTTTAACCCTTGATTACAGATTATGTTTTATTGTTCACCATTTTTTCACATATGCTTAGCTTTGTCTCCTTAACTAGATTTTAAGTTCCTTATGAATAAAACTGGGTCTCATACTTTGTCACTCTTTCTAATTTATTATGTGCTGACATGTGCACAAACTGGGTGCCTACTGACATAAGTTACTTATTGATTTGTTTAACAAATATACCAGTGGTCAGCAAACTTTTTGAAAGGGAACTGAGAGTAAATATTTTAGGCTTTTCAGGTCATCTGGTTCCCATTGCAGCCACTCAACTGTGCTGTTTTATTTTAGATGGCATCTAGCAATACATTGAGCTTGATTGTGTCCCAATAAAACTTTATCTATAAAACAGGCAGAGGGCCAGATTTGGCCTATGGGCTTGTCAACCCAATGGAGAGTATATAAGATAGGCTTGAGGGACCAGGTTGGGAGATGTTTTGAAATCTCAGCATTCTATCAGCAGCTTCTCTGCCTCCCCCTCAAGCCTCTAGCCCATTTTTAGAGTCCTAGCTCCTGACCAAGCCAAGTGTTTTTCCACAGCCTCTTACCTTGGACTTAAGTTTAGTTCAGCACAATATTTTGCCGTTCATTTTCCTTTGGGTCTTCACACATCAGTTTAAAAAGAGAAAAATCAATCACAAAGTGAAGAGCTGACATAGTAGGTTGCATCGGTAATAAGTAATCAGAAAATTCTTCAAATGCATTCCATCTAGCAGTCCCTGATAATTTTTTTCTGATTGCGTCCCATAGACTGCCATGTAGATCATCAAGGTAACTTGAAATATGCATTTCACCTGAATTAAAAATCTGCAGAGAAAGCTGATCACCCCTGGCAATAGTGTCACCTAAAGGGTAGTCAGGATACGCATCCCTTCCTTCCAATAGTGACTGCTTCCCTCTAAGAACAAAAGAGCACCATGAATGAAGGAAGACACCCTTTTTCTTTCTTGATTTAAACATTCAGCCCTTAGTTTTGAAATAATGTTAATAAGTCCTTAACGGACTGCTATCTTGTTAATTTCAATGTGCATCAAACAGACTGGTCATTATTGTTTCTGGGCTCATCCACGTGTTTGTAAAGAGAGCGCATTTGAGATGAATGGATGTGGCTCCATAGAGAGCCATGCAATCTAGAGTGGGGAGCATTCTTCTAATTCAATCACTTTATTCCACAGAGAAGGCATGTGGCTTGCCTAGAACTGTGGACTCCGCCCAAATCAAATAACCATAAGGTCATCCCTCTTTGGTGTTGGTGCTGCCATGGTGACCCGGCTAGCCCCACACACGGCTAGGTAACGGGAGATGCAACTCAGTTTGCTCCTAATGTGCGATCCACCAGCAATCCCCCACACCTCATTCTGTCCCAGGACAAAACTCCCTTATGTGAAATCGGCCACATTCACCAACAGCTTCCTGAATCATATGATGCAGAGCTGCCTGTGTTGGCAGAGACTGTGCGGGTAGTCTCTGCAACATTCACGGTCACTTCCACGGCGCACTTGTAAAATGGGAAGATCTGTCTTCTGCGGTCTCAACGCGCCCTTTCCACATCTTGCTCTCCCTTCCTCTTAGCACTCAGGCGCTGAGACTCACAGATATTAGTTATCACGGTGGTCTTGGTATTTAAAGCCTATAATCTCTTCATGTGGAATTAAAGGCACTTCCTTATGTTTTTAGTATGTTCCAGGCATTAGGAAGCAACTGGGAAGACATGTTTCACGTAGAAGTCCTCTATGCCCATTAAGCCTGACCCCTAACAATGAGGTAAAGTGAATAGGTTTAGTGCGACTAGCAGAGAGGTGAGATTAGAAGTGAGATTAGAAGAGAATGGGTAAGTGCGGTCTCCCTACTCCAAAGAGCTCCAATGGCCCAGGTCTGCTCTAGGCCAGGTTGGCAGAGGCTTAATCCAGGCTGTGGCTGGGCCCAGACTGGAGAAATTCAAGCTTGAGCTCAACCAACAGGCCCCTTTCTTCCCCACACCTGCCCCTTCTCATTCTGCTCCAGGGCTCTCTGATGGCTGTTTCATACTTAATTACTTTGCAGTCTCATGGAACAGAGACCTCTATCTCCTATATTATTTATTCCTCTGTTTGTGAAGTTTCTGATAAGTATGTTTTAGCTCACATTCTCCATCTTATTAAAATCCTGGTAATGAACTACCTGGGGAATTAGGGAGCTCCTTGTCACGCAGAACTTTATTGAAATGAACTGAGTATTGGCTAGGTAATTGGACAAGAAGGATCCTTCTAGACTTCTGTTAAAAATAGTAACAGAGGTGCCTGGGTGGTTCAGTTGGTTGAGCATCTTATCTTGGTTTCAGCTTAGGTCATCATCTCAGGGTCCTAGGGCAGGGCTCCACACTCAGATAGGAGTCTGCTTGTCTCCCTCTCTTTCTGCCCCTCACCCTGCTCAAGCGTGTGTGCTCTTTCTCTAAAATAAGTAAATAAATCTTTTAAAAAATATTAAGTGTTGAAAATAATGCTAATGATGATGTAGTAGTAGTAATAATAATAATAGCTTTTTTCATTTGCAGAACATTTGATAGATTGAAAATCTTTTTTGAGTATGCTTTCTAACTTGATCCCATTTATCCCACAAAATTGGTAGGACAGATATCAGTTAGGATCCCCAAGTTAAAGGTGAGGTCACTTGTTGAAATTCATATAGATAAAAAGAGGTTAGAGTAGTTCCCCTTTCAAAGCCGTGCCTCTCCCATTGTATATTGTTTCCTACCAAAGAAATGAACCATGACCTGAAAACAACTGAGAACAAGCTTCAAACTATTTCCCACCACTAGGAGAAAGAGGGCTTTCTTTAATTCTTTGTTTCTATCATCTTTTAGTACAAAATTCCTAGCAAAAAGGACGATTCATACAGGCAGCACAAGCAAACCATCAGAGGTTGTTTAAATCATTTTAGAATCACACATTCTTAGGGGGCATCCTGAAAGCTGCTCTTTCCTCTCTATTCCAACACATTCTACTCTAGGAATAGAGTAGGAAATGCAAAACTTAGGGGACATTTACACAACAAAGAAAAGAGTAGTAAAGCAGACTGTATATTTATGTTTCAGATTATTATGCCATAAGAAGTCAGTTTATATTTGTATACAAGGACACATAGCTACAAAACCGAACATTTTTCAATGTTTCGATGATTATATCCCTATTTTCAAATAACTGAAGCATACTATGTTCCCACAATTATCTTGGTGGATTACGTGGTGAATTTTATCTTAGTCATTGCAATGGTATAAAAATCATAGACCTGGACATTATTTTTTTTCATACTACAAATTTGTTTTAAATTCTGGTATACAGGGACGCCTGGGTGGCTCAGTTGGTTGAGCGGCTGCCTTCGGCTCAGGTCATGATCCCAGCGTCCTGGGATCGAGTCCCACATCGGGCTCCTTGCTCGGCAGGGAGCCTGCTTCTCCCTCTGCCTCTGCCTGCCACTCTGTCTGCCTGTGCTTTCTCGCTCTCGCTCCCTCTCTGACAAATAAATAATTAAAAAAAATAATTCTGGTATACAACTTTAAATACTGTTAACACACGTTTTATCTCATAATGACAATTATAAAATCATCATGAAAACCCAAAGTCATGAATAGCTATTCGAGGTATTATAATGAGACTTCCAGAAACACAGTGGAAGTGTGCCAGCACTGTGGAAACCAATGTTAGTTAATGTTATGTAGATTAAATAAGACCAATTATAAATGGTCTTTTGCTAACATAGAGCCTGCAACTTAGTATGTTTGGGTAAGTAATAATGACCTGATTTTACACAGGTTATTCAAGAAGAAAGGAGGCAGAAGTCTGTCTTCATCCTAGAAGGGTGGAGCTTTAAGAATTTGGTGAAAAATAATTTTTTTAAATTTTATTTATTTATTTGACAGATGATAAGCAGGCAGAGAGGCAAGCAGAGAGAGAGGAAGGGAAGCAGGCTCCCTGCTGAGCAGAGAGCCCGATGACACCAGGGCTTGATCCCAGGACTCTGGGATCATGACCTGAGCTGAAGGCAGAGGCTTTAACCCACTGAGCCACCCAGGCACCCAGGGAAAAAGAATTTTTAAAAAAGAGAACAAAGCTCTGTGGGCCAGGAGATGAACGATATGGCAATGCTGAAGTCATTGCGATGTTATGTATCTTCGTTTTCTGCATGACTTCTAATCCTCAAGGGTTTTCCCTTTTCTTTTTTTTTCCTTACAATATAGAAAGTTAAAAAAAAAAACAACTTCCTATTTTTTCCTATCTTCTTGAGTAAACTCTGAAAGATCAGGACTTAACTATTGTATGCTCTTTTATCCCAGCTCGAATTTCAGTATTCTATAAGTCATGCGCTCTTAAAAAGAAAAAAAAGACATTAAATGAGTAAATGCAACTAACTCATGGTGTAGTGCAACAGAATAAGCATTTACTAAATTTCTATTCACAAGGCACTGGACCAACTACTTGGGAGCCAACTAGGGTGTATTTATATTCCCTGAGTTATTGGGAAAGGTAGACTTTGCTCATAGGCCCCAAGGCTCAAAGGTAAATTCCTTTACAAAAGAAATGTTCAACGCTTGCTAAAAGATTTTAACAAAATGGTACAACCAGTTATGCCTGTATCAGACTGACAATATTCCCATCTCCCAACGTTTAAAGACCAAGTCCCTCATCACAGACTTTCTAAATGCCCACCGATCTCATCAGAAAGGACTTCAAGTACTGAGACGCTGTCCAACTCCTGGTAGTAGATACATGTTTTCTAAACTTCTATTTCTCAGCTGAAAGCTCAAAAATTATCACTGGTAACAATAACAGTCCTTGTTTTCCTGGAAGTGACAGAGGCACATGATTTATTTTCGAAAAAATGCCTATCAAATACTTGTCTGAATAACCATAGTTAGTCCATCTTTCTTTCAAGTAAAAATAGTGTCCCGTGAAAGTAAAAATATTAGTTCAGCTTGCAACTCAAGCACAGAGGTGGTTTCCTAGGGACGAGTATGTAGTACTCCTGTATTCAGCACAGGTGCTTTTCACATTTTTCTTATTTTTTGACACAGAATTTAAAAAGTGTGGAGCGCCTGGGTAGCTCAGTTGGTTGAGCCAGGGGCTCTTGGTTTTTTTAGCTGAGATCCTGATCTCACGGTGGGGAGACGAAAGGGATGTTCCTGTCGGGGATCAGGGCTCAGCCCGGTGTCATGCTTCAGATTCTCACCTTCTGCCCCTCCTCCACTCGCACACCCGTTCGCTCTCTCGCTCTCAAAAAATAAATCTTTAAGAAGTGAAGCAAAAAGCTGAACTCTAATAAAATTAATAATTTTTACTGCTTTATGAGGAACACCCTCAAGCGACACTGGCTTTTGCCGCGCCTTGAATTAGTCTAAGACGCCTGATTTTTTTACTCCCCATTGTTTTTGCACCATTGGTGCAAATGTCAACACAGTGAAAGAGGCAAAGAAATCTTAGTATTGTCATGAAAATAGTTTTCACATGCCAGACCCCTGAAAGGGTCTCTGGAATTCCCGGGGGAATTCCGTACTTTGAGAACCACTGAGTGTTTGTACATACAGAAATCACAGTTCCCTTTCTCTTCAGTTACTAGTTTTTGACGTTTACTTATTATTATAGGTTTGATCACTGAGCGCCAAAGAAAAGACACTCCAAGGCGTCGAACACATCCAAGCGATACACCCAACCGCGCGTGCAGCTCCAAGGCTCACGTAAGTAGAAAACAGCGCTTGGAGAAGGGGACCCTGGTTCCGACCTCTCGCCGGGGCTTGCGGTTGCCCCCCGCAACGATCGTCGGGGGTGGGAGCGCGGCCATCGATTAGTAATGTCTTGCGTCTGTCACCGGAGGTGGGGGAGGGGGCAGGGCTGGAGAAGGAAGGCCTCCCCGGCCTTGCGGTCGCCGCGTGTTTTCGGTTGCGAGGCGGCTCGCTCGTTCTGCGATCTATTGAGAGTGGCTTCCGACAACCCTGGGTTGATGTCGGGGAGGGAGGGAAGATGGCGGCCGTGGCGGCTGGCGGCCCGGTGGGAAAGGGGCGCGACATCAGCCTGGCGGCCCTGCAGCGCCACGACCCCTATATCAACCGCATCGTGGACGTGGCCAGCCAGGTGGCTCTGTACACTTTCGGCCATCGGGCCAACGAGTGGGTGCGTGCGGACGCGAAGGGGCCGCGCAGGCAGGGCGAGGGTGGGGACTGGGTCGTCAGACTCCGGGCTCCAGAACCCAGTGAAGGGGAGGAGACGCTGACGCTCTAGGTGGATGGAGGTGGATGGTGGTGATCGCGGCCTGAGGCCGAAGTTGTGGCAACTGGACCCCTAGGCTGGGGGTTTTGGGGTAGAGGGAGGCCGCTCTGAGAAGCCACCTGAAGTTGGGGAAAAGACTTAAATATCTACGACCCCCCACGTGGGGAGACCAGACGGATCAGGGACGGGACCCGGAGCAGAAGGAAGGAGGGGGAACTGATGCCTTGAGGGCGGAAGACTGCTGCAGTCTGAGAAAGTAAAGCAGGATTCTGTCACAGTGAAACGTGGCTGTAGGGGAGGCAAGGGTAGGGGACGAAGGAAAAGCCGAGTTCTGGTTCTGGAACATCAGTCTTAGATGGGACGAAGAGGAGTCAGACCTTGGCAGAGGGGAGAAATTGAACTTGTGAACTCAGGAAATACAACCGAGAAAAGAGCAAACATCGGGAAATAGAGGACAAAATGGGGGCTGGGTCTAACACTTGAGGCTGCCTACCAAGACCAGAATGAGTTTGAAATTTGAGCCCGTTTGGGAGCCGAATTATTTAGTGCACTTCTCAAAGCAGAAACCCAATGAATACCAATGGGACGAAATTTAATTTTCCTCACAATTACAATGGGGTAGGAACATAAGACACTTGAGTCCTTTGCAGGATTACTGCGTGTGATTTTGTAACAACCCATTTGAATAGAGGGAAATGTAATTTTTCTCATAATAATTTTTTGTCCCAAATAATCATCCATCCATTACATAACCACCCATCATTTTAAAATAAGTTTGAAAACAGTATAAAAAACTGGGCCAGGATGAATGGGTTTCAGGTGATTTTTAAATGTATTCTCTAAGACATCAAAATTCAATCAAGGAAAACATATATTGAACAAATTCATATATTTTTTTAACATTTGCATTCATTTACATAGCCCACTTCTCTCTAGTGTGGACCTTGACCACTCTGCAATTAAAAAACTCACCTGAAAATCATTAACAAAAGTAAAAAGATTTTAAAAAGAGGCCCTAGAATGGGAGAGATGAAAATAGTTTTACCCTAAGTTGTTGTTGTTTTTTTTTTAAGATTTTATTTATTTATTTGACAGAGACACAGCAAGAGAGGGAACACAAGTAGGGGGAGTGGGAGAGGGAGAAGCAGGCTCCCCGCTTAGCAGGGAACCTGGTGCGGGGCTGGATTCCAGGACCCTGGGATCATGACCTGAGCCAAAGGCAGACGCTTAAGGACCCAGGCGCCCCATTACCCCAAGTTCTTAAGTTAGGAATTTTGCTGGAACAGAGCAAGGAATTTAGGTCTGTACTCCTAGTTGTCAAGCAGAAAAGGAAAACGGGGAGACGTCTTTAATATTCACCAGTCTATAACACTTGGTCAGCACAGAGCTTATTTCCTCCTCATTTTCAGGGGAACTTGTCACCTGGGTCTTTATGTAAGGGTATGTAAGGGACATAGAGCAATGTACTCAGTGATTTCATCAATGGCAATTTAGGAAAAATACAGAGATATTCTACATATTGCATTGCTATTAACACTGCTCTATAAGAAGATGCCAAAGGCATACTGTTTTAATTCTGACAAGGTAATTTTGTGGGAGATAAAGAGTCAGATGTACAGTAACATGAGCCTACTTGACAGTGGGATTAGAGTCTGAGGAATCTTGAGAAATTGTTAACATGTAGGGGACAGCATTCCTCTTGGAAAACAATTGTTTCCTATAGGCTTTTGACAGGATCTCTGTGATAGATACCTGTTCAGATAGTTAGAGGTTTATTAGATAGCCAGTGAAGTCCTTCTAAAGCCTCATCAAAAGATAGAAGTGTCACAATGCATTATTTACAGGAATTATGTTTTCCTGTTTCCTGGACTTGTTGCCTTCAGACAGGGCATAATTCATTCAGTAAAAGGTCATTCTTTCAAAGTACTAATCTTCAAGGCTGTGGTAGCCAGAAAAAAGAGACCTAGTTCAGATGCAGAGCAGTTGCTGAGGGTGAACAGTTTGTCACCCCTGACTCCATACGCCATCACTCAAGGCCTCTGGATGGGAGCCTTTTGAACATAAACCTACTGAAAGCAGAGAGAACATTCTTGAGATTGGAAGTGAAAGTATATGCAAGAAAGCAGATGGGAGGTAAAGAAGGGGAGTTCTTACTACACTGAAATAGATGAAGAATGACTTCAGGCATTCAGAGCAGGAGGTATTAGGAATGAAGGGTAGACAGAAAATGAAGTGTTTGAAGGAAGGATTAAGAAAGATTATGTCATGCCTGGAATAGGAATTTAACAGAACTACTTCCCATTCATAATCTGGAAAGACTGCTCCCCCCAAGTACCTACATGTCGTCTGAAGAATAGATTTTTACTTCTCAGTCCTTAGAGCAGTGGTTCGTAGCTAGTTTTGCTTTAGTCTCCGGGGAACATTGGCACAGTGACCAGAATTTTGGGTTGTCATACTAAGAGGGAACATACTACTGGCATCCAAAGGATGGAGGTCGGGGATGCTGCTAAATAATCCTTTACGCAGGACGAGCCGCCATGACAGAGATTTATCTGGCCCCAAATGTCAGAAGTGCTGAGCTTGAGAAACTGCCTTAGTGTGACTATTGTCCTGTTTCTAGCTAGTGTTTTTAAGTTTCCTGTGTATCGAAATCACTTGGGGGTTTAAAAAGTGTAACTTGCCAGATCAGTATCTCGGGATGTGAAGTCCAGATATTGCTCTGTTAAAGACTTCATAGGTGATTTACATGCTGTGTGCATGATTGAGAGAGGTTTATGGGGATAAATGGAGGCCTACTTTTTTAGTGTATTAACATAGATAATTAGTAATACAGAGATTGCTTTGGGTTGTTTCAAAAGTGTCAAATGCTGTGCTGAGTCCCAATAATTTGCCAACTAACACAATTTTATATTCCATCTTACTATTTTAAATTTTGATCTGCTTAATTTTTTAATACATGTTAGATTTTATAATAGAGTGTAATATTAAATCATTAAATTGTACTTTTAAAATTCTAGCTAAAATTCCCCAGGACTATAAACTAATAATTTAACATAGAAGTCCTCCTTGCCTGGAGGGTCTAATAAAATCTCGTTCAAACTATACTCCAAAACCCCAAGCTTTGTCCTGAAAGGGAAAAAAAAAAATCTGGTTACCCTTGGATAACACCGGAGGGGCCAGGAAAATGCATCAGTTTGAGCTGTTTCAACCTTGATAGATCATAATTTACATTTCCAAAGCCCCTTTTATCCAGGTATAATAGAGCACTTAAAATATGTTTTTTAATCAAAAGATCTGAGTGGTACAGGCTAGTTATCTCTTTTCAGTGAAGAAAGGGAGACATGGAATAATAAACTGGTTAGCCCCATGTGACCTGGCAAGAATCCCACTCCAGGTATTCATAATCAAGATTTAAGAAATCCCTTGTACACATTAGTGCTGCCGACAATGCTCCTGGTGGGCAAAGTACACAGTGGATTTTGTTTGGTGCAGACTTTCCTACTTATGCGTCTGGATCCCAAGGAAAACTCTGGAAAGCTGTTGCTTGATGTTTATTCTATAGGGAGACCAGACCTGTGGTATTGGTCTGTGGGAGTCTGCTCCAAGCCAGTCGGGGAATTTCAAACTTTTTAAGAACCTGTTGCAGTTGAAGGAGGCCACAAATTCTTTAACACTTTCAATCAAGAGTGGGGTCCATTACCTTGAGGGCACTATACTAAGTGAAATAAGTCAGAGAAAGGTACCGATATTGTTTGATTTCACTAATATGTGGGATCAAAAAAAAATTGCTTGTTGCAAGTTGGGAGGACAATTTTAGGACATGCCTTTTACATTTTTGATTCTGGATTTTTCAAAACTGAAATTGGGCATTAAGTCTTCTTTTCTTTTTTTTTTTTTTAAAGAAAAGGTAGTTTCCATTGCTACTTCAGGAGGAAGGGAAGCAAGTCAAAAGCTATTAGCTTTATGTGTTTGGATCGCTAAGATTAAACAGTCTGAGGTCAAATACTGGAAGAACGGAAGTGTTTGGCCTTGCAGCGAGTGGTCCTCGCGATGCATGTTCCTTAACCTGTATCTCTGTTTCAGCTTCTTATCAATGTAGCAAATAATACCGGATATTTAATTTTTACACATTTATTCTTGAAGGTTCTGTGGACTGTAAATACTTGCCAACTGTACTAGTTGAACTTCAGGATTGCCCACAAATTTTTAGACTGTTTGGGTAGTATTTATTGTTCTATAGAGGCCATTTTCTCAGTGATTAATATTGTGGCAGTTTAGGTAATTCTTAGCACTTAAAGTGCACCCAGCATATAAATTTCTCAACAGATAAGAATTAACCATGTTTGTGTACACAAGGAAAGGTAAGTCAAAATGTTTCTGTATCCTCTTTTTTTTTTTTCATTTCGAGCCCGTATTTTTCAAAGCATAGTGGAAAAGGGCCACACTTGAGAAGTAAGGATATTTTTCACAGGACGCTGAAGTGATTTATACAAACTTTATAATAAATCCATTTTAAGGATTAACTTTAATTTTCTTACCAATGTGTATGTATTAGAGAAAAATTGACTAAAATTGTTTTAACTGTTATAAATTCTTTATTTCTAATTACATAATTCTATTATGAGGAGTAAAATTCTTGTTGCTAAGTAATTTACTCTTAATATCCATTTGCTCTTAAACAACAGTGTTTGGCGGGGCGCCTGGGTGGCTCAGTGGGTTAAGCCTCTGCCTTCAGCCTAGATCATGATCTCAGGGTCCTGGGATGGAGGCCCTCATCAGGCTCTCTGCTCAGCAGGACGCCTGCTTCCCCCTCTCTCTCTGCCTGCCTCTCTGCCTACTTGTGATCTCTCTCTGTCAAATAAATAAATAAAATCTTAATAAAAAAGACTTGATTAAAAAAAAAAAAAACAGTGTCGGGACGCCTGGATGGCTCAGTTGGTTAAGCGGCTGCCTTCCGCTCAGGTCATGATCCCAGCGTCCTGGGATCGAGTCCCACATCGGGCTCCTTGCTCGGCAGGGAGCCTGCTTCTCCCTCTGCCTCTGCCTGCCACTCTGCCTGTGCTCGCTCGCTCTCTCTCCCTCTCTCTCTGACAAATAAATAAATTTTTTAAAAAATTAAAAAAAAAACCAGTGTTTGGTGATGTTTGACACAATTTGGGACATCATGGATTTTGATTTCAGGACTCCTAGTACAGTTCTTTGGGCAGAGAATGTTACTTAAATAAGGCAGCCGTTTTCACATAGTGTACATCAGAATCACCTGACAGCTTAATGAATATGAGGTTGCTGGGCATCACCCCTGTAGTCTGAGTCTGTAGGTCTGGGGAATAGCCCAATAATTTGCATTTCCATCAAGTTCCCAAGTGATGCTGATACTGCCCATGTGGGATCTATACCTTAAGACCCACTGGAGTAAGGTGACCAAGAGAATTGCCGGAATTACTTGAGCTTGTGAGAGGATCATGCTTCCAGTGTTTTATGTGCCTTTAAAACATTATCATTTAATATTATATATACCTTAGTTCTTAACGAGTGCATTTTCCCCCCAAACTACAGAGTACTTAAATTTTGAATAATTTTCATAATAGAGATTAATAATTAAATATTAGGAGGTTAGATAGAATGGGGAAACTAAACCATGTAAGTAGCAAATGTACCTTTTAAATTCTGCATTGTAATAATCTAATGACTAGTTAAAACAAAACTTTTTTTTAAGTATGCATTGTACTAATGAACATTTTCACCAGGGCCTGGGCTCCTGTCTTCAGAGAGATGGAAGAGAGCCTTTCCAAATGAACTGAAATGATGTTCATCACTTTCACTTTACCACTTAACCAGTTTCTCTCAGGCAGATTTCTTGAGTCCGAGCTTAGCAATGTTTCTAACTTGATTTCAAAGATCCAATAGAGACTCTAAATATTCCACACCACGTTGGTAATTATCTTATCTCCTCTTTCAAAGGAAATCTGTGGAGCATATTTATTTTTGTATTGCTTTAGCCAGAGGTGTATTGCTGTCCCTGTCTTTGGTAAAGAGAGAGAATGATGGTTTATTTCGTGAATGACAAAAGCAGAAGGGCTGCTTCCTGCTGCCTAATGAGCAGAGCCACAACTTGGCTGAAAACCTGCCTCTCTCCTTTCCCTAAGAATAAACGCTCCTGTTAAATGGATTTGGCCTTACTTAAAACTGACTATTCTCTAACTTATGTGAAAGTGCCTGTTAATGAAGAGAATATACACATTTTGCTGTGTTGTTTTGTTTTTTGTGTTTTTTTGTTTTTTTTTTAGGAAAAGACTGATGTGGAAGGAACCTTATTTGTTTACACAAGGTAAGAGTATTTTACTTTTATGAAGAAACTGACAGTCTTTGGAAGAATATTTTAATTCAGTTGTGTTGCTCTTCAAATGTAGTTTTATTTCACAGAGAAGTGAAAAAACCTGAATATTGGTTTGAAGTTATTAGTGATATAAGGAAGGGAATACTGAGTAATGTCACCTGGTATAGTATGAGGAATACTAATTTCAGAATGTAATTTAAACTCCAGTATTGAAGAACTTAAATCTGTCTTCTTTTTAAAATAGTATTAAATATTTATCCTTTAATTCAAATGATTAGTACAGAGTCCTTGAATATAATGCATTGGCAAGAAGCTAGAAGTACACTATTAAGAATATTAGATATTTTAATTACTATTTGAAAAAAGGTTTTATTGGTCACTCCCCCCCCATCTTTGATTCTTTAAAGAAGTGTGCTCCAAAATTAAAGATGTCTTTGAGTCCTCTATTATATAGTTAATAGAGTATATTTCAGGATAAATTTGATAAATTCATGTTTTTTGTCATTTGTATCAGAAATTGTTAATATCACATAGTATGTATATTGTCTTAATAGTTCAACGTTTTATTCATATAAACATTCACGTAAACTGTCCATATTGTCAGTGGGAGGACAAAGATAAAATACAAAAGGCTGGGGCGCCTGGGTGGCTCAGTGGGTTAAGCCTCTGCCTTAGGCTCAGGTCATGATCCCGGGGTCCTGGGATCGAGCCCTGCATCGGGCTCTCTGCTCGACAGGGAGCCTGCCTCCCCCTCTCTCTGTGCCTGCCTCTCTGCCTACTTGTGATCTGTATTTGTCAAATAAATAAATAAAATCTTAAAAAAAAAAATACAAAGGGCTAGTACAAACCCTTCTAGAGCTAACAGCTTCATTGGGGAGACAGAAAATGCATGTGTGTGCATGCACACACACACTTTTTTTTTTAACATATTTACATTTAAAGGTAAACCACCCCCCCCAAGAATAAATAAAAATAACAAAAAAATAAAGATAAGTCCCAATAGATAGCCTATTCTCAGCTCCAGTTGATAGGTTATAAGGAATGAATGGGCTGCTGTGATTATGGAAGGCTTTATCGAATTGGCGTGTCTCAAGTAGGCTTCAGAAATAAGGTAGCACTTGCACAGAAGAGAGGGAAGGGCTGTCTCAACAGGAAGGATGGAGAAAGCTGAGGCATAGGACCTAGTATGGTGAAGGACAGTAAGGAAAATGACTTTTGGCTGTAGAGAATTTATCCTGGTTTATATCAGTTAGAAGACAGTAGGGTAAAGAGATTTTGCTGGCTTGGAATGTCAGACCAGGGATTTTGCAATTTATTTTCTTAGCAGTAGGGAGTACCTAAAGGTTTATGAACAGGGAAATAACAGTTATGGCAAAATGTGTGGGGAGAGTCAGTGTATTAGCATTATGAGGATGCACTGGTTCTAGAAGAAGTTGGACTTAGAACAATGAGAAGATTATTGCAGTGGAGTAGATATGAGATGATGAGAGTATGGACTAGAATGGTAGAAGCTGAGACTGAACAAATTTCTTGAAAGATTGCACATAGAGAGGGAATGATGAAATTAAAAAAAAAAAACTAAGATTTTGAAATAGAAGACAAAGAATGACAGAACCATAAGCAGAATAGAAAGATAGGAGGTGGAGAATCTGGTTTGAAGATAATTTTATTTTGAAATAATGATTCTGGTGTAATAGGGCATTTGAATGAGCTGCCAGTTTCCACAGGCACAGGTTCCACAGGTTAGGGATGGGGATACAGACCTTCGAGTCACCTGCCTTAAACTGGTCATTGAAGCCATGAGAGTACACATGTTCTCTGAAGGAGAAGAAAGTGATGAGGGCTAGTGGTTGACTTTTCAGGACCAGAGATACAGAGAAGAGTCAGCCACACAGAAACAAGCAAAATGAGAATGTTGCAGAGAGGCGGGTTACAGGCCCAGTGCAAGGATGGCAGAAGAGTGTGTCAGTGGAGGTGGAAGCCACAGTGGGATTGGAAGGAAAGGAACGGATGGGCAAGACCATTGGAGTAGGTAGAGGAGGTTGGTTTATTAGAAAAGTGGTGGGAGTGCCTAAGAGCCATTGGCTACTAAAACATTCTGAAACACCAGAGCATACCACCTAGTGAGTATAGACTACTCTTGAGAATTCTCAAGTGTGAAAAGAAAACCAAACGGATAAACTCTGACTTATACCAAGCACACACACACAGTGCATTTCTCATTCATTTCATACAAGTATTACTCTTTTGAGAGGTGAAAGAAAAGATGTATTAATATATGCTAATGATTTGTTTTAGGGATTTTTAGTAGGTGCTCTCTCTCTCTCTCTCTCTCTCTCTATTTTTTGACTGCAGAAGATTAACAAATTTTACAAGTATTTTCTCTTTTGTGCCCAAACCAAATATAGGTTTGCATTTTCAAGTATTTCTTAATATACTCTGAGTTCCAAACGGAACTGTCAGTTCAACCATTAGGTTGAGAAACAACTCTTTCCCTGTTCTTTAATCTCTTCCCTAAATCTAACTCCTCAAGTATAGGAGCTTTCCCCATCTCCCCTCTTGCCCGGGGGTGGGCCAGCCGCCCCCATCAGATAGATGCCAGATTCTAACATGTTGAGGTCTTTCCTCAGTAGAGAATGACAGAAAGCTCATAAAAGTCAGAGGGGAGATCTTAATACAGGTAGTGGAGCTGCTGGTGATAATATTTTGACTTCTGGTATGGATATTGCTTTGGAGGAACTGGCACATTCATCCCCCGAGCCTATTTTATAAATTATGAGATGGTATAGTAACCATACCATTAGAGAGGTGAGGTCCTATTGTGATAATGAAATACCTGAAGAATCAAATTCTGATTCTGTATAAAAGTACCTAATCCCATTTAAATTTGTTTTCTTTATTTCCTCCCATTGCTTGCTTTCTGTAATAGAAAGTTCATAGAGACACCCACTGGTGATTTTTGAACTTGACACTTCCAGAGGACCCTCTCTGTGAGAGATCTTAGGAACTCTTTCCTTCTTCCTTGGAATTTAAGTTGAAATGATTATCATGATTCTTTCTAATATTGATCATATGCCCACCACTGCTTTACCTTTTTGTAAAATAAGTTAGGCAAGGATTGGCTTCCATCAAGTTTAAATTTGGAGATCTCAAAATTCTGTAGTAGTACTGTAGCTGTATTTTACTTTGTTAGTAGCATCAAATGGCTAATTTGAAATAAAACTGAAACATAAACACCTTTTCTTGCTATCGCTCAGAACATTTCTGTGGGTTGGTTACCCTGCTGCCCTAGTTTAAAGTAAATAAATGAATTCTGCTTGCTTCAGTTTCAGCGTAGAAGCATTTGGTGTTTCATTTGTCACCAGAAGTTGCACAGTTGGATTACTATATGGCTGTCACCCAAGAGTAGACAAATGCACATGTAGTTGTTAGAGTTACACTCTGTGTAATTTGGGTTCTGCCTGACAGAGAGTAGGCACGGAAGGTTTATTCACTGAAAGGAAAAATAAAAAGTCACTAAATGATACACTGTTATGAAGAAAAACTTTTATAGTAGTTTATCTATGAAGTTGTTTCCTTTATGAGGAAGACAAAATAGCTGCTTGAATTAAATTCTATGATCTTTTTTTTTTTTTAAGATTTTATTTATTTATTTGACAGACAGAGATCACAAGTAGGCAGAGAGGCAGGCAGAGAGAGAGGAAGGGAAGCAGGCTCTCTGCTCAGTAGGGAGCCTGATGCGGGGCTAGATCCCAGGACCCTGGGATCACGACCCGAGCCCAAAGCAGAGGCTTTAACCCACTGAGCCACCCAGGCGCCCAAATTCTATGATCTTTTAATTGTACTGTATCTCATCACAGGTTCGTTGACCCAGAGGGGCATCATTTCTTTAAGAGATTTTATAGCTTCAATTTCAAACCAACACTAACATTTTCTATGAAAAATTTCTTCATATGATTTTGATGTGCACTCAAGATTCTTTGAAAGTATCTGTTAGTAATTTTTTTTAAGTGGTTAATATTTCTGCCTGGGAATTTACAACCTAGAGAGGGAAGCAAGATACTTATATACACATAGCTAAATAAGTAGGACTTGCTTTTGCCAAAGGGACAGCAAGGGCAGTCACACTGGATATATTACATATGAAGTAGTACATGAATTAGTACATTAGTACTGTTAGCCAATAGTAAAGAATCATTGGTTTTTATGTGTACAGTCTGCACAAAGCTGTATATACATACAAAAAGATTGAGAGGCATATTCGAATAGTAGTTCTACTGAAGTGTACTTCTGTGGAATAATTTGTCTTTTGATATCATCCCCACCTCTTGCAATTTTTAGGTCTGCTTCTCCAAAGCATGGGTTCACCATTATGAATAGGTTGAGCATGGAAAACAGGACAGAACCCATTACTAAAGACCTGGATTTCCAGCTCCAGGATCCTTTTCTTCTCTACAGAAATGCCAGATGTGAGTCTTTCTTAATGCATTGGGTGGTTTTATTTCTACAGTTTGGCCAAGTGTTTAAAATTGTACAGTAGATGTCTTTGTGTTGGGTTCAGTATCAGTGGCTCTTAGGGTCAGCATCAGTTAACTTAGGAAATACGCAAGTCCGGTTAAGGGAATTGCTCCTACCTCACGAAAGTTTCAGTGAAAACAATGTGAATAGGATGATGTAAGTATTTGAACCCTGTCTTCTGCAGCTAGACTTGTTTGTAGTGTGAACCCATCAGAGATTTTAAACCTGAGTATGGCTGAATGAGACAAATTCTTGGTCAGGATACTGCAGAGGGACAGACACATGGGCGGTGCTACAGGCACAGAATTGATGATTTAGCTAGTGGCACTATTTCCTTGTGTATCACTTCTGACTGAGCATCCTGATAGATTATTGGAAAAAGAGGGCCATATTCTAGATTGCCATCTTTTGAACACCTAGTAAATGAAAAACCAAAGTCCAAAGAGTTTTGGTCATTACGAATTTTGTGAACTTTGTAATGTTGAAGTTATATTAGGTAACTAAATGGTCCTTGTCTGATCTGATACAAGGTGTAGCAATCGCCTGTTCAGTAGTCTCTCTCCATCTTATCCTGTGATTGTCTGACCACTTGTGTTGGACTATTGGGCAACCCAGAGAAAATTTAATGAAAAATACATGAACTGCAGGAGCATCTCCATACACAGAAAACGAGAACATACTTAAAAATAAATCATATGTGCCTGCACGTGATCTGTGCTTTGTGCATAACTTTCAGAAAGACCTGGCAGTTAAGAAGTGTTTTCCATACATTTTCCACCCTGCTTGTGAGATCAAGATACAAGAATTTGGCAACTGTATACTATTTGCTATAATTTTAATAATCAATGTAATCCAAATAACATTTAATGCTTTAATTCCAGTGAATTATTTTGTCTTGAAATAAATATAGCATTTTAACTTATGATTATATTCACATATAATCAAGTTGTCATGATAAGTGGTCATCTGTTATTTAGAGAATTACAGTTAAGTTTTTATGAGAAAAAAGCCATTAAAACCATAACATGACTTAACCAATGGTAAGTCCTATGAAGTGAAAAATTTAGTAATATAGGGAAATATTTTGTTGTTTACTCCTATTTCTTTGCTAGGAGTAAAGTTAAATCAATTGTAGTTTATAGTTATTTGAATTATTTGTATGTTTGTAGTTATGTCAGGCTTATTTTTTTAGATTATTAGAACGTGTCAAATAATCACAAAAATAAATATAAAATAAATGAATATCAGTCACTTATAATAATCATTTTTGGTTGTTCTTATTTTGGATAAATACATGGTCTAGTCAGTATAGATAGTATTTTATTTTAAATTCTTATCACCATATTACAGATTATATATCATATCACATATTGTATCAAAAATATAAAAATACAAACTTTCTTTAATGTGGTTATTTTTAAAAATACCTTTCCAAAGTCCCACTTGGTTTATCTGGTAGGTGTAATAAACATATCATCAAGACTCACCTTGGCTCCAGGCCTCTGCTATCTAATATGGTAGCCCCCTAGCTGCTGCGAGTGGCCATGGAGCACTGGACATGTGGCCAATCTGAATTGAGCTGTGCTGTGAATGTACAATACGCACTGATTTGCAAAGACTTAGTACCAAAAAAGAATGTTAAAAAAAAGTCTCATTAATAATTTTATATTGATTTATCTGTTGAAATGATAATATTTTGAATCTATTGAGTTAAATAAAATACATTATTAAAATTAATTTCACCTGCTTCTTTTAATTTTTTTTTAAATTACATGTGTGGCTCACATTTGTGGTTCACCTTATATTTCCATTGAACAGCACTGTTCTAGGCATTTTCATTTATTGTACCATATTTCATAATCACAACTTTGTAGGGCAGACATTTTCACTGCCATTTTGCATATGACAAAAGTGAGGCTCAATGAGATGACAGACCTGACAGAAACCTGTAAATTCTGTGCTTTTATTCCCACTTTTTTCTACATCATCTGTATTGTTCTCTGCACTATTAAACATGAATGCAAATTGAAGGCAGCCTTCTGGATGCATAACAAAATATTTCTAATGAATTTCCATAAGAAAGGAATGAAATCAGTTGAAGAGCAAAGAATGGAAGGGAATGGATCTATTTGCCTTTCTGGGTTTATTTGCTTTTTATTTTCTCCTTAATATCTGGTACTAATTGCCTTTGCAGCCATAGTCTTTAGTTTTAGTTACTTGTAAAAGCCTTTTCAGTCTCTGCCATCAAAGGTTCACAGGAGTGGGGGATGCCTGGGTGGCTCAGTTGGTTGGGCGGCTGCCTTCGGCTCAGGTCATGATCCTAGCGTCCTGGGATCGAGTCCCACATCGGGCTCCTTGCTCGGCAGGGAGCCTGCTTCTCTCTCTCTCTCTCTCTCTGCCTGCCACTCTGTCTGCCTGTGCTCACTCTCTCTCTGACAAATAAATAAATAAAATCTTTAGGGGGAAAAAAAAAAAGGTTCACAGGAGTGTTTACCCCAGGTTGCTTTCAAAGTCTCAGATACCTCTCAAATGTTTCTAAAGAATTCAAATACTTTATGTTATAATCCTATATTCTTTAATAACATATAGATCATCCTTTGAACAATGAAGCCAGCTTCACTCAAGAATGGTTTTTAAGGGGTACCTGTGTGACTCAGTTGTTAAGCATCTGCCTTTGGCTCAGGTCATGATCCCAGGGTCCTGGGATCTAGCCCCGCATCAGGCTCCCTGCTCTGCAGGAAGCCTGCTTCTCCCTCTCCCTCCACACCTGCTTGTGTTCCCTCTCTTGCTGTCTCACTCTGCGTCAAATAAATAAATAAAATCTAAAAAAAAAAATGGTTTTTAACACTCTGTACCCCTCAAGACCTATATAATCAAGAACTTTTCTGTCTAGTGCTGGCATTTCACCAAGTTGATTTAGGTTTGTGGTGAGTTTTCTCATGGACTGTTTTAGATTCACTATGTTAAAAAAAAATTAATACCTAGGGAGACAATTATCCCTGTCTTGAATTAGATGAACTTAGAAGATCAAAATCAAGGAGTAAAAATCTTAAAATTTCTTCATTTAATTAAAAAAAGGATGTTTAATAAATAAGTAACTTTGAATTTGACCAAACACAAAATACATGGTTTTATTACATTAAAGGATTTATGGTTTTTAAGCTTGGTTGTAATTGGGTTTGGCTTATATAAACTTATATGTAAGGTAGATGTTAATTAAGGACAGAAATTCATTTATTCAACAAATATTTATTAAGCATTTACTGTCCACCAGCCACTACGTCAAGGCTTTATATGGGTTATTTAACTCTTGTAACTTTTTCTTGGAAATGTTGTTATTCTTGTTTTATAAAGGAGGAAACTGAGGTTAAAGAGATTTAAGTCATCAGGGTCTATGACAGTTTTGAGATGGAAATAGCATTTAACTGGGAAAGCCTAACTTTATTTTTTATTTTATTTTCTTTAAGATTTTATTTATTTATTTGAGAGAGAGAGAGAACATGCATGATGAGGGGAGGGTCAAGGAAAGAGGAAGAAGGCGACTCCCCACTGAGCAATCCCCCACCACCCCCATGTTGGGCTCTATCCCAGGACCCTGAGATCATGACCTGAGCCGAAGGCAGATGCTTAATTGACTGAGCCACCCAGGCACCCCGAGAAAGTCTTACTTTAAAAGCCCAGGCCCAACCAGTGAAAGTACTAATACATATGAATGACACATTTGAGCAAGATTTAACTTTTAAGAAATACTTAATCTTTTTATTGCACACTCCAAAGCTTAAAAAACAAGTTTGTTTTTCTTTAAGTTAAGAATCTCTTATATTTTAGTTATTAGAGAGGAGAATATCAAATAAAAGCTAATATAATGAAAAGCTGAATTTGCTCATTTCTTTTCTGTTATAGCCCTTTAGCAACCATTTCCTGTATTTTCCATTTCATAGCTAAATAAGATTGTATTTTCCCAAATATATCATAAGATTTAAGATAGTACAGACAGCAGAGGCAGGTAGATTTCAGAGTTAGACCAACATGTTGAATATACCATTGTCTGTGGCTACAGGAGTTGAATGAAATTCTTTTAAGCTGCTTGATTTCATTGCAGACATAAACCTGCAGCTTGGAGGAAATGATAAAAGGCAAAATGAAGATATTTAAGATCAAACTTGTTTTAGAAACTCTGCCTCAGTTTTAAAGTGAATTTATCATATTGTGTAGTTTTGTATTCAGAAAGAAATACAGTTTAAATCCTTTATTGACATTTGTAGGCTCTAAGAAAAACTGTTATAAACAATGGAATATGGTATGCTAAATGAAAATGGTAGTTACAGTCAGTCCTCTTTCAAATAGGCCATGTCCTAGCAGTTCCCTTTTAAAGTAATTGCTGGACTTTGGTAAAACATGGCATATTGAATACATTCCTGTGGTTCTCCTAAAACTGTTGAAATGACAATAAAGGAATAAAAAGAGACATAAACCTACAAGGGTGGAGGATGCATTTCATGAAAAAGATGGAAGAAACAAGAAAGAGGAAGGCATGCTGTGATAGTTTTATTATTCATAATGTATTAACTTTGCCTCCCTGCAGAAGATTATATATCTCTGTTCTGTTGTGTCAGACTTGTCTACATATTTGTCCCCCAGCCCCCGCCACTGATCCACCCTCCAGGAGGGTTGAACTCAAGTATGGCTATGTGAATTGCTTTGGACAGTAAAATGTGGGTAGAAGTAGTTTGTATCATTCTGAGTAGATACTTGAAGAACTAGTTCATGATTCACCATGTCTCTTTTCCTTTTGCTATGATGACCAGCAATGTTCTAGGCAGAGGCTGCTCTGTCAGCCTGGGTCCTAGAATGAAGATAACATGGCACAGAGGTAAAGTGAGCCATGATGGACATGTAATGTGTACAAAAAATAAATCTTTATCACTGAAAGTCATTGAGATTTTGGGGGTCATCTGTTACTGAAGCATAATTGGGCCTGTTATGATGGATACATAAGCCATCCAGGAAACAGGGGATCCAAACACTGAATAGAGGTAAAAGAATTCTGAGAACAGTGATCAAGAGGAATCCCATAATGACCCGTGTGCAACAGAAGATCAGTCAGTCTAAAAGTATAAGAATAAAGGGCTTCAGGAAGAAGCCTTTAAAGAAAAACTTTACAACTAATACTTTGAGTCTGTTGGCACATTTATAGTTTCTTGTTAAGAAAGTTTGATGATGCTATAGAAACATTAGAAACATTGGAGAGAGGGAGGGAAAAATACAACAAAAGGAGTCAATTCTTAATTCCTAGGAATATAAAATATTGTAGAAGAAAGAAAAAATTATAGTATACTATATGGCTCTGCAGATTAAAATAATTATATAAATAGTATATGAATTTAAATTATGTACATGTATTATTTTGATAATTATCAAATTTTAAAAATTGGATAGCAGAATAACATTCAGAGAAACAATATTTTAATTGGTGGTTAGGTTTCTGAGTCAACTCACAAGTGTTTTTTTAGCCCATTGTGCATATACTGAAGAGTTACACAGTAACATTATAATGATGCACATATGAAATATAGCACTAGCATGTATAGCATTATTTCTGTAGAAAAATAACTCAAGAGTAAAACTTATGTATATTCCCCAAAGTATAACTTCCTTAGTTTCAGGGCTGAAGTCCTATAGTGCTCATTTGTAGTAACAGATTATTTGTAAGGCTAAATATTCATATGAATTATATTTTAGTGTGTTTGGTAATAGTAAAGTTAACAGAAGCTTTCTCAGACAATTGCTAAGTCCTAGTTCAGTAGTGGTTCTGCTGCTTTCTCCTTTCCCTTCCCACATTCATTCCAGTTCAGGCTTTTCATTACCTGTTACTTGGAGGTATTTCATAACACCTTATAACAAAAAGGGATTAAGCTTCCAGCACCAGCCAAAATATAGTAAGTTCACTATCAGACATCTCTCTCACTGTTCAGAACTAAGAGTTCTAAATACAAAAGGCAACTAAGTGAAGATTCTGAAAGTAAACAACAGGCCTATTGGGAAGGGAAATCAAAATCTGAAGAACAATCAGTATGGTGGTAAATTTCTGCATTTAATTCTTTTCTTATCTCCTGACTCAAGAGTAGGCCAACTTGCAGAACTATGGACAAGAACAACAAAAACTAAGAGAAACCCCTCTTTTTAGTTTGGGAATTGGAGAAATGGACTCCTGTAAGCTACAAAGTATGAAAAGAGTCTCCCTCTTTCCTCCTTTTTTCTCTCCCAGCCCTACCCTGAAGCCAGTTGCAGTGCAAAGCTGAACTGCCACTGTGACAATGATGGTTGTGGCATGGTCACCTAAAGATCCTAAAGAAACGTCCTGTCTCTGCCACAGTAACTGGAAACCACCGCCCCTGTGGTCTAAAGACTTGTAGGGGCAGCGGGGGGTTACCATTGTATATTTTTATCTTTCTTTTACCTCACCCTGTGAGCATCCCAAACTATGCAGACTGCCTGACTCTGATAAGCCAAAACCAGAGACATCTTGACTTTATAGCTAGAGGTCTGGGGAAAGGGGCCCCTAAGAGCTGGGCAGATTCTAGAGGAGAAAGCTGAATAAGATCTCCTAATTCTGATTATGAACTGACACAAGTCCTGATCTCACCTGTGAGGTTCACATACATAACAAAGACAGACATAGCAAAGGCTTTGAGAACTCACCTAAAATATAAGCCACCATCATAAGTTGCATATATATATATATGGCAGACACAGCTTTGAAATGGAACTGACATGGGAACCATTTCCCATAAAAGGCAAGAGAGAACTTCCTGTCTAAACCAAAATGAATTGGACACCTTCTCAAACAAAACAATCTTTGGAGAGTTTTAAGAGTACTTGGAATCTCAAAATGTAACCAAAATGTTGGACATTTGGTACAGTCCAAAATTGCTAATCTTGCAAAGAACCAGGAAAATCTAATCAACTCTCAAGGAAAAGTCAGTCAGTATTCACTACCCTGAGATGATCTAGGTGTTGGAACTATAAGACAGTGGCTTTAAGACAGTTATTATAACTAAGCTCCATGAGGTAAAACTGAATACTCTTAAAATGAATGTAAAGAGAAATCCTCAGCAGAGAAATAGGTATGAAAAGAACCAAATGGATAATTTGGAACTGAATAAGACAGTATTCACTGGACCCTTAATAGCAGAATAGAGATGACAGAGGAATGAACAGTCAGCAAATTCAAAGACAGATCAGAAGAAATTATCCAACCTGCAGAATATAGAGGAAACCGATCAAAACAAAACAGAACAAACAAAAACAGGGCCTCAGAAACCTGTAGGACAATATCAAAAGGTCTGAGTTTGTGTCACTGAAGTACAACAAAAGGAGAAAAAGTCTTGGTTAGAAAATTTTTGAAGCAACAATGACTGAAAACTTTCCAAACTTGGTGAGACACAAATATATGGAATCAAGAAACTCCATGAACCCCAAACAGGATAAACGCAAAGAAAACCATGCCTCTTAAACATCATAAACTGCCAAAAAAACCAAATTTTTTAAAAAATCATGAAAGCAATCAGAGGAAAATGATACATATGGAGGAACAATGTTTTGAATGACCACAGATTTCTCTTCAGAAACCATAAAGCCTGGAAAACAGTTGGACAACATTTCAAAGTGCTGAAATAAAAGAACTGCCAACTAGAATTCTATTTCCAGTGAAAATATCCCTCAATAATGAAGGTGAAATTAAAGACATCCTCAGAGAAGGAAAAGTTCAAAGAATTATCAGCTAAATGCTCTAAAATAAATGCTAAAAGAAGTTCCTCAGACTGAAGGGAAAAGATACCAAAGGGGACGCTGGAACTGCAGGATGCCTTAGGAAGAGCCACAAAAATAGTAAAAATATAGGTAAATAAAATAGTTGTTATCCCTGTTTAAAATGCACAGGATTACTGAAAGCAAAAGTTGTAATGTTCTCAGGAGGTGAGTTAATGTATGTAGATGTGATACCTGTGACAACTGTAATAAAAGAGGGAGGGTAAGGGGACCTGTATAGGTGTAAAGCCTTTACAATTACTTGAAGTAGTAAAATGAAAACTGTAGTCGATTGTGAAAAGTTAGGTATTGTGATTCCTAGAGCAACTACTAAAAAAAGAAAATACAAGGAGATTATAGATACCAATAGATAAATTAGAATATTAAAAACATTTTAAAAATACAGAGGTAGGCAAGAAATGAGAGAACAGCAGAGCCAAACTTAGGAAAGACAAACAAAGTATTAGATCTAAATCTAACCATATTAGATACATTAAATGTAAATGGTCTAAACATACCAATTAAAAGACAGATTGTCAGATTGGATAAAAAAAAATCATGACCCAACAATATGCTGTTTATTAAAAAAACCACTTTAAACGTAATGATGTAGATAGGTTAAAGGTAAAAGGATGGAGAAATATATACCATGAAAATACTAATTAAAAGAAAGCTGAAATGTCTTTATTACTATCAGACAAAGTAAACAGAGCAAAGAAGACTGCCAGCAATTAAGAGGGACATAACATAATGATAAAAAGGTTCGTTTATCCAAAATAGATAACAGTCATTAGTATGGACTTAATAACAGAGCTTCCAAAAATGTGAAACAAAAAGTAATAGAAATAAGAGGAGAAATAAAACCCGCAATTATACTTGGAAACTTCAGTACTCTACTTTCTATACTTGATAGAACAAATGGACAGAAAACAGCAAGAATATAGAAACCCAAACAGCACTGTCAACTCACTTGATGTAACTGACATTTATATAACATTCCATCCAACAAGAGCAGAATGCACATTCTTCTCAAGTGCACATGGAACATACCCCAAGATAAACTTCATCATGTATCATAAAGCAAACCTTAAAATTTTTGAAGAAATTGAAATCGTACAAAGTACACTCTCTGATAACAAAGCATTCGAACTCAAATCAGTAATAGAAAGATATGTGGAACATCCCCAAATGATTGGAAATTAAACAATACACTTCTAAATAGCTCATGTGTCAAAGAGGGAGACAAATTAGAAAATAAATGAGCTGAGTAAAAATGAAAATATATCAGATGTATCTGAGGTTGGGCTTAGAGGGAAATTTATGGCATCAAATACTTAGGTTAAAAAAGAAGAAAGCTCTCAGATGAATACTTCATGCTTTCACTTTAAGAAATTTGAAGAGAGGATCAAACAACCCAAAGGAAGCAGAAGGAAGGAAAAAATAAAAATAAGCCCAGGAATCAATGAAACAAAAAAACCAAAAACAATAGAAAAAAGTCAGTGAAATAAAAAACTGGTTCTTTGAAAAGAGTCAGTAAAACTGGTAAAACCACAGCCAGACTCAACTGGAGGGCGGGGGGGGTTGGGGGGGTGGAAAAAAGAAAGGAGACACAAATGAACAGTATCAAGAATGGAAGAGTGGGGGTCTCTACAGACATTAAAGGAATAATGAGGGAAATACTGTGATCTACTCCATGTCTATCAATTTGACAAATTAATGAATGGACTAATTCCTAGAAAAACACAAAGCACCGAAATGTACTAAAGAAGTAAATAACACAAGTAATCCCTTATCTATTAAATAAATTAACTTTGTAGTTTAAAACCTTCTGACAAAGAAGACTCCGGGTCCAGATGGTTTCACTGGTAAATACTACCAAAAATTCAAAAA
Organism: Mellivora capensis; assembly: GCA_004024625.1. Lineage (NCBI taxonomy): Eukaryota > Metazoa > Chordata > Mammalia > Carnivora > Mustelidae > Mellivora > Mellivora capensis. Next base: position 256,468 of record PISX010000333.1, read on the forward strand.
AGAAATAATACTAATTTTAAACAATCTCTTCCAGCACATAGAAGAAATACTTCCCAGCTTGTTTTATGAGCAACATTATCCTGATACCAAAACAAGACAAAGACATTACAAGAAAAGAAATTATAGACTGATATCTCACATTAACATAAATAAAAGAAATCATCAACAAAATAGTGTTTATAGCAACGTTTTTCACAATAACCAAAATGTGGAAACAACCCAAATGTTCAGTGCTGTATGAATGGATAAACAGCATGTGGTATATACATACACTGGAATATTACTCAACCAGGTTGAAGTTCTGATAGATGCTCTAACATGGATGAACTTTGAAGACTTTATGCTAAGTGAAATAAACCAGACACAAAAGGACAAATATTGTATGATTCATCTCATATGAAGGACCTAGAATAGTTGAATTCATAGTGACAGAAAGAATAGTGGCTACCAGGGGCTGGAGAGAGGAGGGAATGGAGAGTTAGTGTTTAATGGATACAGAGGTTTAGTTTGGGATGATGAAAAAGCTCTGGAGATGGATGGTACTGATAGGTGCACATCATGAATGTACTTAATACACTGAACTGTACACTTAAATAATGGTTAAAATAGTAACTTCCATGTTATTTGTGTTTTACCACACATACACACACACACACACAGAATACTAGCAAATTGAGCTCAGAAACATATAAAAAAGATAATACAGCATTAGCTTTATAATTTGTAATGGGCTTGTCCCCTCCATCCAAAACCACTATTAGATTTATCTTTTTAGAGTGTTAAGTCTGATCAGATTACTTTCCTGCTCAAAATCTTAAATGCCTACCAGGTAAACATCTTTACCAGGTGTTTACAGCTTGCTATAGTCAGGTCCCAATTTACCTGTCTGGCCACGTCCACCATTACTTCTACACACTTGTCTTCTAACCAAACACAACTAAATGCTTTCCCAGAATACTCTTTTCTTATCCCCATGCTTTTAAACATGCTCACCCTCACTAATCTCTCACCCTGACTAATCTCTACCATATAAATTCTCATATTTCAAAACCCAACTGAAACTGGGCCTATCCCTAATGTTTTTATAATTCCTCTATCTAGCTGTGATTTCTTGCTGCAACTTATACTCTCTTACCTTGACTTTTGTGAGTGTTTATTGAGCACTTGTCTCTTGATACTGATTCATAACTCTGCTGGGTTTTGAGAATTCAAAAATGAATAAGACACATTCCTTCCATCCTAGAGCAAACTACACTAGCAAACAAGACAGATATATAAACATAAATGTTCAAAATAATCTAAATGCTGAGCTGGAAATACACAACAGGCATTTACTAGTACTTATATTTTACCTTATATTTATATGTCTTGGTTTCTCTATTAGAGTGCAAACTCCTACAAGCCAAGTGGCCTACTCCCCTGCAACACTTAATTCCTTGCATTAAGTGTATACCATTAAATATTTGCAATGAGACCAAACTGTTTTTATTAGATTGCTTTATTCAAGGCAACCTATAAAGCCTAACCAACAATTTCACAACTATTGATCAGTCTTTTTTCTTTTAGGGCATTATCAAACAGACAATAAACATAACTTAAAGCTCTGGGTGGTTCCTGGATAGAAACTCAAAATACTAAACAATTTCAGCAGCTTACATAAGCATTCCTCTGTTCCTCAAGGTTGATTTGATATAGATAGTAGTAGCATTTACCCAAAAGTTCCTAGAAAGTGCAGTTGGTGAGAATTCAGGTATCCTCATCTTGAGAAATGTAATAATTCTAGGAAGAGATATATAATGTGGGAAAATGTTAATTTAATCTTACATGAAAGTTCTTTATGAAAATTTAAGTTTTAAAAAACATTTTATAGAATATTTCTTTCAAATTGTTTTACTTTTATTGAGACATTCTAATTTGATATTTAAATTTATTCACTATGCCAAAGTTGGTATTTTAATTATGATACATCAAAACAGGTTATGTTCCTAATTTCCAGTGGCCCTGTTAAACAAGACCAGTGCTCTAACCCCTGAGCTACAGGGCCTTATGGCCCTGTTAAATCACAATCATATGGTTGAACAGTAAGGTTAATGCTATAGATATATTATCTGAGAGTTAAATAAGAAATCCTTTTTCATGTTTATGGAAGCAACCAAATCTATAATACTCTTTCAAAAATGGTTAAAAACAGGTATTACCAAATGCTAGATTTAAATTGAATCTTTTATAAGCATTTACCATAAAAGAAAAAAAAATGATAAGTTGTACCCCATCAAAAGGGAAAAATTCCATCAAATCAAAAACTTCTCTTCTTCTAAAGATATCTTTTAGAAAATGAAAAGGCAAGCCACAGATGGGGAAAAAATATTCACTCTGCATATATCTGACATAGTACTTACATATCCAGAATATATATGTAACTCTTAAAACTCAGTAATAGGAGACAAACAACCCAATTTAAAATTTAAAAATTGGTAAAATATTTGGGGCCCTGGCTCAATCAATTAAGTGTCCAACTCTTGACTTCAGCTCAGGTCTTGATCTCAAGGTCCTTAGACCAAGCCTCACATCGGACTCTGTGCTCAGTGGAGTCTGTTTCTCTCCCTCTCCCTCTGCCTCTCCCCTTGCATTCTCTGTCTCTCTTTCTCAAATAAATAAATAAATCTTTTTAAAAAATTGGCAAAATATTTAACACTTTACAAAAGAAGGTATATAAATAGCCAATAAAGATATGGTCAATAATAATCATCAGGAACTTCTCAGTTATTGTTTGTATCAATTGCTTATTCCTTTTTGTTGGTGTGTAGCAACAGAATAGTGCATCAGAATAGGACAATCTATTATCTTATTCTCCTGTTGGTGGATATCTGAATTATTTCTAGTTGTGAACTAGTGTGAATAAAGTTGCCATGAGGACTCTGGCCCATGGTTTTCAGGTAGATATATGCGCTTATTTGTTTTGTGTTTTTACCAACCACTTTATATATAGTATAAAAAGGTTTAGCTTTAAGAGATGATGCTGAACAGTTTTCTAAAGTTGTGTGCCTATTTATTCTCTTTCCAATAATGTATAAGAGTTCCAATTGCTTCATATATTTGTCAACACTTAACATTGTTCCTTTTAACTTGAGCTATTCTAGGTGTCCTAAAGTGATATCTCATTGTGGTTTTAATCTGAATTTTGTCATAACTAATTGTTGAGCACTTTTTCTTATGCTTATCACACATTGGATGGATATGCAAATTATGAGGATACCACATACTTAGTAGAGTGGCCAAAATTTTTAAAACTGACATTATCCTAGTGTTAATGTGAATGTGGTCATTCACCTGAAACTGTCATACATTGATAGTGGGAGGGTAATATGGTTAACCACTGGAGAATGGTTTGGCAATTTCTTATACTTAAACATAGTTATGGGGTGCCTGGGTGGCTCAGTGGGTTAAAGCCTCTGCCTTCGGCTCAGGTCATGATCTTAGGGTCCTGGGATCGAGCCCCACATCGGGCTCTCTGCTCAGCGGGGAGCTTGCTTCCTCCTCTCTGCCTACTTGTGATCTCTGTCTGTCAAATAAATAAATAAATAAATAAAACAACCATAGTTATCATTTGATCCAACTGGTTCCACTTATAGGTATTTACTTAAAAGAAATGAAAACATGTCCACACAAAGACTTATACTCAAATGTTCATAACAATTTTATTTATAATTGCAAAAAAAAAAAAAACAACAAAAAGTCCTGGCAATAACCCATATGTCCATTCACCAGTAAGTGAATGGACAAGCAAATTTAGTGTATCCATATCCATATAAGGGAATACTACTTAGCAATAAAAGGGAATGAACTACCAATCGTTCAACACGTGGATGAATTTCAAAAGCAACTTGAGCAAAAAAAGCCATCTACTGTATGATCCCATTTATATGAAGTCTAAGAACAGACAAAACCAATCTATGGTGATAGAAGGCAGAAAATGATTGTGTCTGCTGGGTTGGTGGTGGAAATGCTGTAGTTGTTGCCTGGTAAGGAGGATGACAATGTTTTAGATATTGTTTTGGGTGGTTGATTACCTGAGAGTATATTATTGCCAAAGTTCATCAAACAAAACATTTTAAGTTCTGTGCCTTTTATCGTATATAAAATATTGTTCAATCTTTAAAAGTAGAAATAATTTAACCTTATCAAAGAAGACCTTAAATAAATGAGTACTTAAATTTCATGGGTGGCCTTTCTGTTTCATCCTAGCATTTATTAACCACGGTTCATCTCATTTTGATCTCTTCTTCTAAGTTGATTAGAATGCTATACTAACTCTTCTCAAGTTTGTATCTTGGCTTCCTCAACCTGGTTGTAGAACTGTCCTTATTCTAAAACACATCTTCAGGATTTTAAACAAATAATACCAAAACTTTTCATGTAATTTGACCTCAACTGAAAGTTTTAAACTGAAAGTTTAAGTTTTAATTTGAGGTGATGGAAATAGTTTAATTTGAGTTTCTAGTTTTCAGATTGTTGGGAATTTCAGATGGTTGGGAAGACCCCTTTCCTCTGGCTTGGGCCATCCACTTTCTCCACATGACCAAAGAAGAAAGGTTTCTTTTTGCCAAGTATGTGAAAACCTGTACAATGTAGTCTTTTTTTCCTGAGTGAAAGGAATTAACTTTCCATTTCCCTTTTAAGAATCATTTTTTTGAAGTCAATTTTCTGGCAGAGGAACGCCCTAGCATTTCTCCTGCAGTCCTTTTCCTAGAACAAAATACATAGTAAACAAGTAACATATGGTAATCAATTAATAAGATTTTTCTTGATGGCTACTAGAAAGGATATTGTGAGGTGTAGGCTTTAATTTTTTCCAAAGCTCCAGTTGAAATGTAGCTGGGCATAGCCATGATAAATAATAGCAGTAAGAAAGCCAATTTTGCAAGCAAAGGTAGGTCATAATTTGGAAACAACATTGCTCACTATACAATGCATGTTATGAAATGTTTTCTCTTTCACTATACTGCCACTAATTTGGTTGATTATTGATTATGTAGGCTATTGAGGAAGCAGTGGCATGAGTAATAAATTACAGAGGGCAGGGACTACATCTTAATATTTTGTTTTGTGGTACCAAATAACCACCAAAATGAACAGATCTAGGTAAGAAATAGACACATACAATGTACTTAAAGTAATTCCCCAATCATTTCTCTTAATCCTAGAATTGTCCTCTATGGATATATGTCTGATGTTTTTGTCCAGCTTTGAAGACGTTATGCTTGGGATAATTGAGAAAGAGCCAAAACGTTTCTCAGGTTTCTGAAGTTCCTCCCTGTTGGCCATTTCATGGTAGAGATTGAAAACCCCACCTCTCAAGGTATCTGGGTGGCTCAGTAGTTTAAGTGTCCAGCTCTTGATTTCAGTTCAAGTCCTGACCTCAGGGTTCAAGCCCCAGGTTTGGCTCCACACTGGGCATGCCTACTGAAAGGAAAGGAAAAGGAAAAGGAAAAGGAAAAGGAAGGAAATTCCAGCTAATGACACAAAGCAGTAACAGAAGTGGAACAGTGTTGTTCACCCTTACTGTGGCTGAGGATATGAAGTCTCCTTTTTAAGCCCTCTCCTAGACTTCAGGCCACATGAAGGAATAAAAGGTCTTACAACTTAACGAATTCTAAGATGTTGAGACTTTATCCTCTGTTTTCTTAACCTTGGAATCAGTTCAGGCAATTATTACAAAAGCAATTTGAAAGGTTAAAAGTGAACTCTGTGTAAATTTTTTACTAAGAAAATGAAAGTCACATTCTCTGCCCGTAGATAATTGAGAGTTTATTTTTCCATTCGAAAGTGTTTAGTGGTGTATTGATCCTCAAATAGTAGTTCTTAACCTTCTTTGGGTCACAGATCTCTTTGAGAATCTGATTAATTTCCTTCCCACCTGCCCCCGTGAAATTTTTAATTGCTCGTTATGTGACAGGCATTGTCCTTGGGGGAGGGGGTCTATGCTTTGTACTTCCCTACCTCCAAACATGTCTATTTTTATGTATGTACATCATTTTGTATGCATACAACTTTAGGGATTTTATTGAACTCCTGAAGCCCTCTAGAGTCAAGAAACATCTTTAAGGTAATTATATGGCTAAAAATACTTGACATTCGTGCTAGGCAGAGTCTTAGTATTTGCAGGAATAAGAAGAGAATGTTCTATTAAGGATCTGTCCAGTGATACAAGATCCTTAAAGTAAACTCATTCAAATTATGTGCAGTATGGAATGGGAGACAAGGAATTTGATATTTCATATGCAATTAGAATAGGTAACCTATACAGTCTTGCTCTTAAGCTATACCTGAAGGCATTGTTGGTTGCATTAGAGAACCAAGGATTCTTTCTACCAGCTAGAAATCTATGCTTCTTAGTGAGAAAGAAAGACCCCACCAAAATTTAAAAATTATAATGTGGTCCCTGAATCTGACTCTCTGTCTGTAAGTCTCCTTTACCATTCGAACTGAAAAATTGATCTATTTATTATGCATCGTTGCTCAGAAAGCTAATGTGTTTTAATATATGATTAGGGGTTATACATCTACTGTGACTTGAGTGATGAAACTTGTCACTCTGACCTTAACCCAGAATTACTCTTTTGTTCTGTCAATGCTCAATTCATGCTGAAAGGAAAAGATCTAAACTCTAAAGGACACTATTAATCTAAATAACTGGCATCCTGTCAATTAAAGATGGCTCTGAAAAGCCTCAAGTAAAGTAAAACTTCACTCCTTAGCCACGTGGTACATCTAGGTTTCATGTTCTTGTTTTTTACTGCGTGCTGTTGTGATACCTGGTAGCTCCTGGAAACACACACACGAGGGAGATGAACAATACTTCTCTTCACCCTGACCACCCAATTTATGCAGCCTTCAGACTTTCATCATTGATTATTAGGGGACTCACTGGATATAGGACTGTCACATGAATTTAATGGGAAACTGTATAAGCATTTCTAAACTTCTTTGACTTAGCAGTCAGGCATGCTTAGATGAAGTACCCGTGTGGCAAAGGTGATACACAGATATCCTGTGAGCGTGAAATTAAAGTGAAGTCACTTTTAGTTTATCCTGAACCATAAACACTTTACAGATTCTTGACTTCTACCAAAGAAACATCTGCATAGTGATGCTATTTGGATTCATACACTACATTTGTGGCTTGGAGAGAGACTGTATTTTCTATTTTGTTTCTGAGCGCCCAGTTTGGCATGATAGAAGTCTAAATCTTGGCAGAGCAAAAACTGGATTCCAAAACACATTTTGAAATGCTTACTGTGTGAAGTGTCTTTCCATTTTCCTATGCTAACACAGTGCTTTGCATATTGTAAGTGCTCATTATGGCTACACTGAGTGTTTCTATCTGCTCTTTCAGAGTCTGTCTTTTATATTACTGATTTTTGTCCAAAAATTATTTAGAAAATAGTTTCAAATAATTAATTTGAAACTATTGGATTAAATTTCTTCTTAACCTACAGAAGGAAAAATTGCAAGTCTTCATGTACCTATGGGTTTTGGAGAAAGAAAACAATTCTGGCCAAAAATTTATGTCAGAATTATCCTATGTACAGCCTTAGAGCTCTAATTTAATTCAAGTGGGACCAAAACATGATTCAACTGTGTATAACATAGAGGGCTTTGGAGAAAGCAGTATTGCCTATATCCATAATTATAGATTAAGGTCAAATTGGAAAAAGTACAGAAACTCTGGCTCACTTTCCTTCAATCAAGATATAGAATTTGGCTCTTCTCAGTAAGCCACAGCTATATAAAATCTTGGAAAACTTTCATTCATCATATACTTTATAGGTAGGGTATTTTCTGCAAAGCTATTCCTATAATTATTAAACACTTGGTTAAATAATCTGATTCAAGTATGAGGAAATCTACTTTTCATTGGAACAGGTTTTAACCTGTAGAAATACTCTTTTATGTTCAGGTTAAACATGTATTTTTGCAAACTACAGTTGTGTGAGATAAGACTTAATATGCTACACTGAGATTCACTTGAGATAGTATGTTTTCAGTGTGTTGCTGGAATAATTGACATTGCATATAAATCTTATGTTTTTAAGATAATTTAGGTACTTATATATCTAAGCTTCAGATCACTATTATCACACATGACTGGAATTTGAATCCTTTTTTTCTGTTAGATCGAAGTACTATTTGTTATACTTTGAAGATAAATGCAAGTGATTTTGCAGATTAATTGCACTCTTTGAGCTCTTCGTTGCCAGGGCCTGACAGGTATTCAATCAGGAAGACTGGTATATGGTAGAATTGTTGTAATAATAAATACACATAAAATGAATACATTAGTGCTCACATAGTGCTGGATCAATAGAAATATACAATCCTAGGAAGCTCATCTCCTAATGAGAAAATCCCATCAACATTACTAATGCCTAAGGTTACCAAATGTTTAAAGCTAAATAAACTTCAGTCAGAAGGAGAAATAAAGAAGCACTGTGAGGAGACTCCCTGTGCTGTAATCCCTGGTAGAGATTGTGTTCATTGAATACAGAGGATCTAGGGCATCTGGTCTGTGATGTGTAATTAGCCCAGAATAGTGATAACTATTAATACTAGTATTACAAGGAGTATTGATAGTATAAGCTCTTGAAGTCCCATTTCAGTTCAACTCAGCAAATATTTGTTGAATATTTACCACATTCTACTCATTATGCTATAGCTCAGAGTCTAGTGGAGGAAACAGTTGTGTAAATACTTAATTACAATGTGCTCGGATTTTTTGGGGGGGAGGGATCCAAGGATATACAAAAAAACCTAAAGGAATAACAGAAAAGTTGAGGCTGTTTATCCCTAGAGGAATGGGAAAACTTGAGTCTTCTGGAGGACTATTAGCTCAGAGAGGGGGAAAGACATTTTGGGGAACCCATGTTTGTTATTTGTGGTCTAGAGATTTTGAAGTTAATCATCAGGGTTATGAACAAAAAGAAAATATAAATTTAAAGATTTTTATTTATTTATTTGACAGATCACAAGTAGGCAGAGAGGCAGGAAGAGAGAGAGAGAGGGAAGCAGGCTCCCCGCTGAGCAGAGAGCCCGATTCGGGGCTCGATCCCAGAACCCTGGGATCATGACCTGAGCCGAAGGCAGAGGCTTTAACCCACTGAGCCGCCCAGGTGCCCCAAGAAAATATAAATTTAAATGACCAACAAAACAGAATAAGCTGTTCCTATTTATATTTATTATTACCTATGACTTTTTCTGCTTCCTAATTTTTTAAATGGTTATTTACTCTGTTAAATCTTTTAGATTAAAGGAACTATCCCCTGAAATAAATAAAATCAGAAAGTCGGTGTATCATGAAAAAGATTCCATCTGGCCTTTCATGAACTTGAGGCCAGCAGCAGACCTCTAGAGTCTCATTTTGGGAGGATAATGACCTCTGTGGAGATTAGGAAGGCCTAATGACATAACATGCATTTGTTATAAAGAAAAACGTCTTAAAAGATAAATCCATCCTTTTCTTTCAAAGTAATAAATGCTAGTTTATAGCTGGAGATACATGTTAATTTAATCCAAATTCATATAACGCTTCAGTTGAGAGATTGTTTTTGTCGTTGCTGTTTATGGCATTAACTTTCTAATGAAGTTAACTTCTTTAGAAGGAAGGTTGTTATACTTCACAGTATTTATTTAGATTTTCCACTGTTTCTCCCAAAATGTTTGTGAGGATTAGTCACCCATAAAATAGAAACTGCTTCTCATCTACTGCGAACTCTCCAATATTTTGAGATCATGGGATCACTGATTTGTGAGGTGCAGTAAAACTATGTCATATGAAAAGAACCAGACCAGAGGCCAAAGATAACAATGCTATGTAGACTCTCTGTGGCCGGTGAAGATTCTGTTTTACAAGATTGTGTCCGTGTTTGGTCAGTAGAGCTAAGGCAGAAGGTGAATGAAAGAACATTACTTTAAAGGCATTAAAGAACATGAGGAAGAAAATAATTTTTAGTGCAAAGCATTCCCATTGGGCTAGAAGTACAGTGTTAACATGGAGCCATCAAACACAGTTTGTGTTTCCCATCTGTGGCTGCCAGGACTTGGGCAGTATGATTGCTGTCCTAGCACTCACTGCCCTGAAGCCTGGCCAATACTAGAAATCTCCGATTCCTCTTTCTTCCCTCTCCTTTCCTTCCCCTTTCCTCCCTCCCTTCCATCTTGCCTTTTTCCTCTTGAGATGCCATATGGAGCTGGTTTTAGAAAAGCCTCATTCCTGTCTCTTACAACCAAGTCTACAACTCCGTCAAATATAAAACTTGTTTCTGTTCTTACTTACTTCATTTGTAAGGCTGGGGGAGGAGCGTATTTCAGAGCAAACAGATGGAACCAGTCAAGATGTCTTTGGCTAAGTCATTTCACCTTGTGAGACCACATACTCCTCGCTAGTGAAAGAGGCAGTTGAACTGCACACTTCTCAGCTGCCTTCAAGCTCTGAAACTTCATGGTTCTAACTTTCTAATTTCTTAACCACCTTGTGGTCTTTCAGGGGGGCTGTAGCTGTGTGTGTGCTTACTACCAAATACCAGTAACCAGCCATCATCAGTGTGGTCAGTCTTACTGCAGAAACTGGAACTAGATAAATGGTGCCATAAATCAAGAAATAGAATATTTGAGCCAAGTCTCAAAAACAAGTGTTTACATTAAATGTCTGATTAGATGTTCTTGGTTCTTACATTGGGATTATTATTCCACTTGTTTGGGAAAGACTTGATGAGACAAATGGGGTTTGAAGGAATTTTAAAATTTTGGTTTACCCTGAAGTGCACAGAAGAGATGTGTGTAATTTACGCTGCCACATTCCCATAGTTTTCCTAGTGAAAAAAGAGAATTTAAGTGCCTTCTTTGCTGCATTCCGACTAAGAAATATATATCCCTATGCTTTTGAGTGAAATTATTATTAGAGAAAGGAGAGCATTAGCAAATCAGATATCCTTCTCATGCCTATTTAAACTACGTATGTAATTATGTATTATCTACTTCCTAACTGCATGGGAATATGCCTTATATTTTAAAGTCGCACAAATATTACCATGAATCCTTGTTAAAAGATTGCAAGCTACCATTCATGATTTGGCATTGAAGGATATTTTGGGTAAAATATGAAACAAATGATAAATGCCTTCAAAGAACAGATTGTATAGAAATATTTGTTAGGAACATAAACTAGATGAGGTTAATTCCCAAAGAACAGCCAGAATGAACTCATGCTCCATGCTAAAAAGAATCCAAGAATTGTAAGTGAATGTGCATTTAAGGACATTTTGATATTGCCCCTGACGTCCTCTTAACTAGCCTCTTAACATTTTATCAGCTTTAGATTTTTCTGCTGAAGAAATCAAAAAAGAAGAAAATACCATTATCAGATACAGTCAGTTTGTTCTGTCTTCTGTGTGTACCTATGATATTCAGACGTGAAACCTAATAGAGAGATCTGGCTGTCCTTAATCATCCACGCAGATTAAAAGGAAGAGGGAAAACCGATGCTTCAGCAGCTACGTAAGGGCAGTATTACCTTGCCTGTTGCCCCAAACCCCGGTTTTGTTTCTGACTGAGAATTTCCAAAGCATGAGATAGACCACGACAGTGCAATTTTAAGCAAAATTTCACAACTGTGTTGTTGAAAAGTCTTGGATTAAATACAAAGAGGACCACCAAAAAAGATGAGTCCTTAGGTCACACATTCTAGAGGTCATTAGAATATTTTGGAGTACATTTCAACCTGTTCTTCCTATTCTTTACCCCACTTTTGGGTTTCTTACCTCCGGGAGGGATGTAGAAGCAGTTGAGTTGAGCTTCATGCACCAAAGTACCCTTAAACTTCGCCTCTGCTTCAGTGGCGGGGTGACTGGGAAGCGGCTGGTATGCGGGCGCAGTGGGCTGGCCGAAGGCTCGAAGCATGCTGATGTGTACTAATGTGTCACTGTTTTCAAGTAAATAAATATCCTCCCCACGAGCTTCTCTCCTTGTAATTTCTTAAAGCCGAGAGGTCATTCCCACAGTAACATTTCGGCGTTCCACAGGTCCACACGGCAGGTCCCCATCACTGCAAATTCAGGTCACTGTGATTACTTTTTCAGACTCAAGAATTCGAAAAACCACACCTTCTTTTTGGGTTCTTTTCAACCAAGTTTTTTCTTCCTTGGTTGCGGTAGTCACTGCTTCCCGAAGGATGGGCCTCTCACCCAGTGGCTTTTACAGGAAAACTGGGATTGAAATGTGAAGTTAATGGTTTCTGTCAGCCTGTCAGCTCATCACCTTCCTGAGGCATGATGATCTCTGGTTTTTATATATCACCACGAGCTGCTTTGATATACCCTCTTGTGCGAGAAGACTGATAGGTTTGTCCAGGGGTTGGGAGGCCTTGGGCCTAAGAGGCAGAAAACTTCGGCTGGAATGTGCACGTTCGTGGAACTGCGGCCAGCTCCTGCTGGAATGCGGCGCAAGTCGCAAAACTATTTTAAGGAGAAAAGGACTTAGGCCCAGTTCGACGTTTTATCTCGGTGCTACCCTTTAGTAGCCAGGACTGTTGGTAAATCTGGTTTTTTTTCTCCACAGACGGTTACGTTTTACATTCAAACCAAATATGAACTGGGATGAAAAATGCCATTTCAAAATGAGCCCATTTTACTCGTGAAGTCATGTTGTTTTAGAGATAAATGGTCAGGCCCTAAGGAAATCGCCACAATGTCTTAAATAGTTATTACAAACCTGGTCTTCCCTTCATTCTGCGCTGACATCTGAAAGATGTTTTCATAGCATTTTTCTTCCCTAAATCTACATTTCAGTTATTTCATGGTAATGACATTGTCAGACTCTTTTCTGCTTGTATCAACAGTTGCCTTGGCATCCTGCTCTTATGAAAACTGGATTCCGTATGTCAAATGCCACAAATGTGTAACATCAAACAAACAAACAAATGACACTCAGAGCATTTCTACGAATACATCCTACAGATTAGGCACAAATGGCTGGTTCCCTGCCGCCACTGGGCCTGGAGGTTCCTAGTCATGCTGTGGTTTTCTCCTCTGCTACCTACCACCTTTCTTTTCTGATCGTTTTGGAAAGCCCGATCTCCCAGAAAAGGAAGTTATCACCGGAACCAAAAAAGCAGACGTGGCTGTTAGTTTTATCACTAAGATTAAAACCACCATAAGACACAAACGTATTCAGATTTATTGTCTTTGAATGTTAGTGATCAGTGTACTTGTGCTGCCAGAGATACAAGCCATGGCAGGTTAACACTAACCTGTGTCTGTGGGCAGACAGAGTAGGACGTTGGTGGGGATGGGCTGCTAACAATCTTGAATGAAAAGTTTTAAGATACACATTTAATGATCTTGAAATGAAAGAATTACTTTTTGAGGGGCGCCTGGGTGGCTCATTGGGTTAAAGCCTCTGCCTTCGGCTCAGGTCATGATCCCAGGGTCCTGGGATTGAGCCCCACATTGGGCTCTTTGCTCCGCGGGGAGCCTGCTTCCTCCTCTCTCTGCCTGCCTCTCTGCCTACTTGTGATCTCTGTCTGTCAAATAAATAAATTTTAAAAATCTTTAAAAAAAATTTTAAAAAAATTACTTTTTGATAGTAAGGCACATAGGCTTCAGAACTCAGATGTTCTTTTTTCCAAAAGATTATCAATGTATTAAAGAGGAATATGTGTATGTATTTCTAAGATAATAAAATGGTCCTACTCTAGAAATGCTGGAGGGTTCTTTCCATTTTTTTTTTTTCCTCTTCACATGGGGGTTGGTAAGAAATTCTGGCACACTAATCATACAAAAAGTTTAAAACCCCGTTGCCACCTTTTGGCAAGTCAGTAATTCAGATTTATGGGGTTCCTTTTAAACATACTTGCCTAAAATAGCACTAGGAAGACATTTCCTGAAGCTTTTGTTATCTGAATCATTACTGACAAGAAGCAGAAATCCCACACTGAGGCATTGGTCAGGTGGGGGGAAAGAAGTTGTCAAAGCATCACAGCTCTTTTAATGACCAAATAACATTCAGAAAATTAAATATTTTGAATGTTTAAATTTTAAGAGGTTTTTCCTTCAAAAAAATATATTTTGTTGGTTTTTGTTTCCCTATCATAACATTGCTGCTGTTTTCAATGAAGCATTTGAAAATGTATCTGTAGCTAGTGCATTATTTATATGATTAATACCACCAGATCCTCAATTAGATCTTTGTAAATGTATTTTGGAACTGTTTAGCCTTTGCTATAAAAATGATGTAGATAGGCACATATTAAAGTATACAATTTATCTGAAAATTGTTAATATGAATCTGTAGCTCCATTATACCACATTTTTCTTTCATTGCTAAACGATTAAGTTCTGGTTACATCTCATCTTTCAACAGTTGTAAATTTTCCATACAGGCATTTTGAAGTCAGAGATTTGTTACTGAATTTTATTTTTTTCCTGCACTGTGTCCTAACTCAGAGCTTACAGAGCCAGTTTCTTGGCGAACATATTCCTGGGAGGAAGAGGAGGAGGAGGAGGGAGAGAGGTTTGTAGGCCTAATTTCGTGCATCAGGTTTCTGGATACTTCACAGCAAAGATGAAATACGTGTATAAATGTGCAAATGGAGTCTGGACACAGTGATGTTTCAAAGCCAGGACTTCAGAAATTCTGACTTCATCCTCAATCTGTGTTCATTCATTTAAGAAGCATTTGCCAAATGCCTGTTATGTTCAGGTGCTATATTGTTGAGGGCGGCGCACTTTATGGGGGAGGGGGTGTCCCTGCATATGTGTAAGACCACACTTCAGAGTTCTCTGTGGGCTTAGACAATTCCAACACTAGGTTTTCCAGCTTAAACTCTGGTGGTGGGTTTCATTTATCCATGAGTACGTATTTTCTTCAAGTTCCGTTTTGTAGTTTTGAAGGTGCTCATAATTTGTTTGATGTGTTTTTTGCAGTGTCCATTTATGGGATTTGGTTTTATGATAAGGAAGAATGCCAAAGAATTGCAGAGCTAATGAAAAAGTAGGTGCTGAAAAGCTAAGTATTTTCTGGACCTGATGCTTTTGTCTGTGTTTCTCAGTGTAACTCCACTATACTCTAAGCAGAATGTACCTCTTACGGCAGTCCTTTCCACTGTGGCTAGGAAAACGTTTACTATTACTTAAAGGAAAAATAAACATAAGTCACACATTTCATATTTTTTTAAATTTATTTTTAATTTATTTTTTATTGTGTTATTAGTCATCATATAGAACATCATTAGTTTTTGATACAGTGTTCCGAGATTCATTGTTTACATATAACACCCAGGGCTCCATGCAATCGGTGCCCTCCTTAATACCCGTCATGGGGCTCACCCCCCCGGCCCTCTAAAACCCTCAGTTTGTTTCTCAGAGTCCACAGTCTCTCATGGTTCGTCTCCCCCTCTGATTCCCCCCGCTTCACTTTTCCTTTCCTTCTCCTAATGTCCTCCATATTTTCACTAGGTAAGATTTATCATGTAGAATAGTTCACCTCATTTTTGTTCTGCTTGTGGGAAATACCTATAATATGAGTTATTCCAGATGGCAGTTTTCTTCAGTATTTTCCTCATTTGTAAATTAGCAGGGTTTGTTTTTTTTTTCTCTGAAAAGTTATCAGTATAGCTGACAGTAAAAAGAACATTCAGAACATTTTAAAGGCTGCTACACTTTCTCTAAGATCTTTCCTTCCGGCCCTGAACACCTTCCTTTAACTGCATATCCAGGTTGTGGGAGCTCAGAGTTTCCTCATGTCTCAAAAGCTGTGAGTACTCAGGATAGACTTTATTTGCAATCTTGTTGGAAATATCGGAGTCAGTGTTGGTTTAGTGATCAGTCGGCAGTCCCTTTTTTTGGTTGCTGGTCTCTTTCTTTTAATCTCTTGATGCCTTGTGGTTTGTCTTACCTGCGTTTGGGGAAAGTTAAATCAGGGTCTGACTGTCCTACTCGTGGCTCCCTGACTGCACTGAAAGGGAGGCCCGGGTAAGCATGCTGTCTCGTCTGTGACTGGCCAACTCTTTGATCAGTCCTTGAGTCCAGAGGCTGCTCCCTGAGAGGCAATTAATTCCCTGCCTTAAGGGGATGGTTTAGAGCCTTGGAACAAAATCGGTTTCCTACCCAGGCCCTATCTCAGCCAGTGACCCGGCTCCACCAAACACACAATAGGGCAGCTGTCCACGCAGATTGGACAAAACATCTCCATCCGTGAAGGCACCCATTTCCCAATTTTAAATCCCGGGGCAATGAAATGACTAAAAAGTGACCCCCAAAATTGAAATGTGGGGAACACTTTTTTATAAATAGGCTTCTGAAAATCTAGCCTGCGATGATAGCTAATTGTAGGTAACCAGCCCACGTTACAGATGGTGATTAAGTGGGTTCAAACTGGTATTTACCCCTATCACCACTAGTTCCTAACACATTCGCGTTATTGTAAACCGTACAACGGATCATAATAGCAGGATTTCATATAGATGAAAAAATACCCCGTGGCTCAGCCAAGAGACCATGTTCAAATTGTTAGCATTCGGCAGTAGTTACTTAATAGCTGGGGCGGGAAATTGATCGTTGACTAGCAATAAGCAGCTGATGAGTGTAAATTCCGAGCCCTTCCTCAGTTAGAATTAAATCTTCCCATAAGTTCTCAGGTGTCTTTTACCATAAATGACATGGCCGTTATAAAAATTTGAGCTGAAAGTCAAAGTACACAGAAGGAAAAAGTATTTTTCTCAATGTCACCTGGCACCATCTAGGAGCCATCTGGTCTCCCTCCTGTATTGTTTTCAGGAAAACAGAAGACACTCTTCATTGCTCTGGGTTTTTTTTTTTTGCGGGGGGCAGGGGAGTTGTTTGTTTGTTTGTTTTTTTAACGCCCCCTCTTCTAGAATGGAATCTTCACAGTTTATAATTTGCCAGAGGACTATAGGATTTGAGTTGCTGAGGTCAGTTTTGCTTTGAGTCCAAGGCACATTGAAACAAAAAAGGGGAGTGGATCTCGATTTGCCCTGGGGTTTGCTCAGTGTTTGAGAAATCTAAATTGGGTTTCCTCAGCAATTAATGAGTCCTTTCAAATGCTCCAAATGAGGAGTTGGCAAACTTTTTCTGAAAACAAAACAAAACAGAACAAAACAAAGCAGATCGCGAGTGTTTCAGGCCTTGCAAGGCCATAGGTCTCTGTCACTACTCAGCTTAGCGATCGATCGTGGTGTGAAAGCCACCAGTAGATGTAAATGAGACATAAACCTGCGAGTGTGGCTATCGGTAACTTTCTTTACAAAAACCCTTGGTGCGCTGGATTTGGCCTGCAGGACGCAGTTTGGCCACCCCTCCTCTGGGTTCATACACGTAGTCACTATACTCAGGACCTCAACTCTCGTTTTTCTTCTTTTACTTCCTGAGCAGTCTTACTTCTACTGTGACTATAACAAGATAAAAACAAGTGGGGACACCTGGGTGGCTCAGTCAGTTACGTGTCTGCCTTCGGCTCAGGTCATGATCCCAAGGTTCTGGAATTGAGCCCCGCCTCAGGCTCCTTGCTCAGCCAGGAGCCTGCTTCTCCTTCTCCCACTCCCCCTGCTTGTGCGCGCTCTGTGTGAGTGTGTGTGTCTCTGACAAAAAAATAAAATCTTAAAAAACAAAAAAAGATAAAAACACGTGGATGGGAATTAGACAGTTTTATAAGCCATTTGTGTTGAGTTTGTTTTTCTTGTGTGGATTTTCCCCTCTATTTTTCTAGCCTAACTCAATATGAACAGTTGAAAGCCCATCAGGGAGGTGGAGCAGGAAACTCCCCAATGATCCTCAATTCAGGAGAGGGCAAGGAAGTAGATATCTTAAGAATGCTCACCAAGGCCAAAGATGAATACACCAAGGTGAGTTTTTGTCTTCTTTTGTGAAACATACTTAAATCCTACAGTGGTAACATGCTCGTGGGAGAAGGGTTAGTGCTATTCCTTCCACCAAACAGAATCGAATGAAAAATTAAATCTCTATTTGTTTTTAGCAAGCTAAAGAATACCATTTGTTTTAAGTGGATTAAAAGGTAGACTAAAAAATCAGCAGCCTTCCTATATACAAACAGTATCCAATCAGAAGGTTTACTCGGAGACCCCATTTACCGTAGCAGCTATTAATATAACATTCTTCAGAATAAAATTAGCAAGAAATGAGCAAAACCTGTATGAAGAAAACTTTTAAACACTCCTGACAGGCGTAAAAATAGACTTGAACAAATGGGAAGGTTATGTCCTGATCTTAGATAAGAAGATAAAACTTCAAGCACTCACTTCTATTTAATCTGCAAATGTAAGGTGATTCCTAAACAAATACAGACTGGTTTCTTCTTTCCTGGAGCCAGACAAGTTGATTAGCAGGTTCATATGGAGAAATATATAAGAAAGAGTAGTGGGAACAATCTTGACAAACAAAAGCAATATTGGATGGGAGAGAAGGGGGAACAAGCTCTACCTGTCTGATATTAAGGCATTAAACCGTAAGCACTTAAAATTGTATGGTCTTGATGTTACCAATGCATAAACAGCCAGATAGACCAATAGGACAGGTGGGAATGACAAATGACACCCCAGTGTATATGAAATTTAGGACATGATAAAGATGAAAATCTCAAATCAGCTGTTTGAGTGGATATTTAAATAAATGATATTGGGACAAGTGGTAGCCATTTTGAAAAATACAAAATTGGATTTATACCAGGATAAATCCCAAATGTATTAGAAATGTAAATGTTAAAAATAAAACCATTCAAACACCAGAAGAAAATTTGTATGGATTTCTTTGCAATCTAGAAAGGGGAAGTCTTCCTAATAAACTCTGCCTTAAAACCCAAAGGCAATTAACTCAACTACATTAAAAAAAAATGTTTTGCCTGGTTTAATAAAACACAAGCAAAGTGAAAAGAAATGTTTATACCTAAGTAAATAGGAGGGTTAATCTCTCAATTTTATAAACTGCTATTATAAAAATTGAGAATTGAAAGATTATCACTCTCTAGAAACATGGGAAAAAAGAAAATTAAGAAAACAAAAGACAGTTAAAACCTAGAATTTAGAAACCAGCTGAAATAAGCATTACATAACTGAATATCATACTATGACATAATTACTTAGAAAAGAAATTGGGGAGTGACTTCAGAACCCCATATTTGGACTGAATACCCTTAGACCAAAGGAACTGCAAAGAAATTATAAAGTTCATTCAGTGGTTTCATTGTTAATGGTAATATTGACATTGTAATTTTTTAGCTGTCGTGGATATAATCAATGAGTATGTTTATGCGGTCAGAACAAAACCTTCAGTGTAAAAAAAAATATTAAGTTAAAACCATCTAACATTAAATTTTAAGTTGAAATGTAAGAGTTAGTTCATATTTTGTTCCTTAAATATGTAGTTACTCACTTTTTTCCCTGAAGAGACCTAGAAATAAGTGACAACTCAGGAGCAGCAAGCACCTCTGGCCCCCAGATTATTGTTTCTAAATACTATTCTCCTCCTCCCCCGCAAAAGGTAGCAGAGCTCTTTAAATAAATTCCCAATTCCATGTCTGGGTTTAGGAAAACCAAGTAAACAGGGTGATATGAAAGGGGCACAGCAGTCAAGGTAAAGGGACCACTGAGTAATGGCATCAACAAGAAAGACTACAGTAGATTGAAACATACTGAGCACATATAATCTGTGAGTTCATGGTGATGAGTGAGGAGGCAGAATAAAAATATAAAACAGAGCAAAAAGTAATTATTGGCTATTCCTGGAGGTACTAAGACACCAGCTCCTTCCTCTGAAAATTGGTAGTTAATGGGAAGGAATTAAACATTTATCCTGTCTGACCAGGAGAGACACATTTTCAGAGGAGCCACATGATCCCAGTTGATGAGGGAAAGTCTCCTCTACCAAAGGATTCCAGATATTGAGTGTAGAGGAAATGATAGAACTTAAAACCATGCTAGTAAAATAAGCGATTCAAGCGATGATCGTTAGTAATGTAAATATTAGAAAGGTTGATGGAAACTTGACCATGAAAATCAGTCTACCACCACGTGAACCCACTGGCCAGCACCATTAAAGGTTGGATAATCAGATATCATGTGTCTTCTAATGTGATATCATGTGGACTTTGTAGCCCCACCTTGAAATATATAGTTGATCCTGAATCTTTTAATTTATTATTTAAATTCAACTTAGTTAAGTGCTCATTACATCAAGTGCCCTCTTTAATACCCATCACCCAATTACCTCATCCCACCTTCCAGCAACCCTCAGTTTGCTTCCTAGAGTTAAGAGTCTTACAGTATGCCTCCCTCTCTGTTTTCATCTTATTTTATTTTTCCTTCCCTTCTCCTATTTTCATCTGTTTTGTTTCTTAAATTCCACGTGAGATCATATGGTATTTGTCTTTCTCTGACTGACGTATTTTGCTTAGCATAATACCCTCTAGTTCCATCCCCGTTGTGAGCTTTCTTAAACTTACTAATTTACTAAAAATGAAAGGGAAGAGGGGCAGGCAGAAAACAAATTAAACGGCATGACAAAGAAGCAATCAGAAAAGTCCTGAGTGAAGTGGGACATGCTAAAGGACAATTGGCCAGTTTTCTCCAACATGGCTTTGATTTGATGGTTGGCTTACCCTTGATAGGTAGACTGTGAGCTCCTTGAGCACAGAGAGCAAACACCCTGTATTCATCTTCATAAGCCTAGTCTCCTTCAATGTTCCTGGCACATACGTGCTAAATAAATGGTTGTTGATTGACTCAATGCCTATGAATATGAATTAATCACAGTTTCATTGTCCTTCAATCAGAGGGCCTGGACAGAAGTGCTTCAATCCCAGATGCGGTCAGTAATGTTTTCTGTATTAGTTTTCCATTTTGCTTAATTCTTCAGCAGCTGTTAAAGACATCTAATGACTTGGCAACTATCAATTAATTATACTTACCTAATTGTACTTTGTTAGGCACCCTAAAGATCAGTCTCAAATGGTGACATTTTTGCCTTCCAGGAACTTAGGTTCTGTGAGGACAGCACAACAATGGCCCATAAATAAAAAAGGCATATACTGAACAAAAATTAGTTTCTTTCTCCTCCCTCCCTCCTCCCAGCACGCACGCACGCGCGCGCACACACACACACACACACGTTGTATTATTTTTATTTTATGATATTTGACATCTTAAAACTCATCCGGTTGGGACCAGAAACTCCCTGAGCTAGACAGTTTTGTTTTTTTTTAAATAAGTAGGCTCCATGCCCAGCGTGGAGCCCAGCACAGGGCCTGAACTCAGAACCCAGAGATCAAGACCTAAGCTGAGATCAAGAGCTCACTGCTTACCCAGTGGAGTCATCCAGGTTCCCCTGGACTAATTAATTCTTAGAGCTAGCAAAGGGCCCAGTCAGAGGCTGCCTCTGCCATTCAAACTAGCCATCCAGAGCCTTCCCTTCTTCATCTGGCCCCCAGCACCCCAGGAGGCAATATTCCTCAGCCTTAATCATTTCAGGTCACAGGACTAGGGACCACCCTATAGTTTAAAGCCTACTGAAAAGTATCCAGCCTAGCCAATCCTGAAGTGCAGAAGCCCCAGTAGAGGCTCTAGTCTTGGCTCCCCCCCAGCCCCTGCTTTCTGTCTCCTGCCCATCCTGAGGCTTCCCCATGTGGCCTCTTGTTGCTAAGACCTATAAGTATATTTGTTCCCTGAGCCTCTCCAGTGTCTCCCCTCTAGCTGCACCTGATTATCTCATAAAAGAACACGGAACACACACACACACACACACACACACAGAAACACTCATACGTGGTTTCAGAGACTTAATTAAACCATCGCTTTATACTGTACCTGCAACTTGCCGTGTTTCCCCCTCACTTTCTTTGCCCTTCAGAATCTCCATATTCTTCAAGGCCCAGTTAAAATTCCACCTTTTACACACTTTTTACACGGGGTTTTCCCAGATCTCTTCATTCAGGTTAATTATTCTTTCCACTGAACTCACCAGTCTGCTACTATATCGAATTTATTTTGCTCTTCCTCATTTATTACAGTTAAGTCAGCTTCTCCCACCATAAGCTTATTGAGGTCGAAGCAATGTTCTATTCATCATTATGCTTCCCCAGGTTGATTATTATAATGCTGATGTAAAGTGCAGATGTTTAATCGGTATATAGACTTGCTTTTCTATAAAATCAAATACATGTTATATACATAACGTTAATTGCTCCAACTGTGTGATAAACAACAAAAGAAATTATCCCTTCTGCCATTAATAGCCAGAGGATGTAACCTTCCAGGAGCGCCTGTTACTTCTCTGGTCTAAATTCTTCTTGGTTTCTCATGGCTTAGCATATGGACCTTCACCTTCCTCAAGGATTACATAACCTAGCCCCAGGTTATTCTCCTAACCTCTCTACCTTCTCCCCACACTTCCCTCTACAAATATTTGAAACTCCTGCCGAGTGGAGTAACAGTGCTGCCTCCTCTAAGGGCCTCATGGCCTTCTTCCCATGCTCTCCCCTCTCCTTTTTTACCTGTCAATTTGTGATCAGTCTTTCAGGCCCCATTTCAAATGTGCTTTGCCCATTCTGTTATTTCTAATCTGCACAACCTGATGTATATGCTTCCCCGTGAACTTCCACTGCATTGTGCAGACCTGCTTTATATTTGCCTGTGTTCATGTAACTTCTTCTCCCACACACAGACATTTCAGAAAATGTGGAAATCATGAGTAAAATGGCTCTGAGGTAGGGGAGAGGGGGAACACAGACAGAGGCAAACGAGAAGAAGACAAGATTTCCCTGGGAATTCTCGTGTAAGGAAGTGGCTTTCCCATTACCGGGAGTATTCAGGAAGAGACTGCATGAGGACATACTGGGGTATTAGGAAAAAATATGTCACTTTTCTGAGTACAGATTAAACTCAGTGACTTCTGAGCTCTTCCCAACTTTAAAATGCTTCAGTTTATGAGAACCCAAAAAAATAAGAGAAGGAAAAATTTCAGCTAGAGGTATATGTAAAAAAGTAAAGCCTAGTGACATCAGATGCAACTGTTACATGAAGTTAATAAAATAATTTAAAAACCTTATTTGGGCCAATATTTTATGTTTTTCCCCCAAGAAAGAATTTTCTGTGAATTTGCTATAAGGTAGCATGATGTTAATTTGAACTTCACCTCCTTTTACCTCCTCCCTATTAGACTCCTGGTTGAGATGCAAATGAACAGTAAAACCACCAACTCTCAGAAAGAGCCAGGGCCAGAAAGGATCTTTGGCCCTGTAGTTAAGTTCTGTGTATGCAGAAGTGGACTATTTTGTGTTTTGTGGCTTAAGGCAAGAGTTAATAGTTCTCTTTCAATATACTGTGACTTATCTATAAAATTAAATGTCTTTTGATGCTCAGTGAGAAAATTCAAAAAAGTAGAAAATGAAATAAAAAAATCCATAATCCTGTAACCCAAAGATCTCTACTTTTAATGTTTCAGTGTATTTTCTTCCAGACTTTTCTCTTTGCATGAGTACATATGTTTGTGTTTGTGGTTGAGAAAATGGGATCATGTGACACAGTTTTTAAGGCTTTAAAGAAGTGCCTCAGGATCTCTATGGAGAATCTATTATACACTTTTTCCAACTCTGTTTTTTTTTTCTTCCAAGTATCTTAAAGTTATTTGGGTCAGGAGAAGCATAGAAAATTAAACAGCTGGAAAATGAGCTACGAACTATTGAGATAGATGATGTTTAATTCTGAGCAATTTGATAGAGAGCAATTTTTACATGAAAGCAAGGCTTTAGTGATAGAAAATAGCTTCTAGCAATTTTACTTAGGATATCTAGGGCTTATGCATAGCAAGAGACAGAGCAGACTTTCAGCCCGTGTGGATATGTGTATAGAGAAGGTGGGGAAAAATCTGTTTTTCTTTGTTTGAAATTCAAGGTCTCTTAACATAGAGAGGTTGTGATCTCAGGGTTGGGATCTCAGGGTCGTGAGATCTAGCCCCACATCAGGCTCCACGCTCAGCACAGAGTCTGCTTGTCCCTCTTCCTCTGCTCCTCTCCCCTACTTTACCTCTCCCTCTGCTCCTCCTCCCCTGCTCTTTGCACTCTCTCTCTCTCTCTCTCATAAGTGAGTAAATAAAATAAATAAATAAAATCTTAAAAAAAAAAGAAAACATACAGACAGGGTCATTCAGTGAATGTAATCTGAGCATCCACTTTCTTTTCTATAGCAAGCAGAAATTAAAGGCTTTCATGCTAAAATTTTGTGAGTGACTCTTCTTGTCTTGTGTTGGTTATTGCCTTGGAAAGCCAGGCCAGTTAGTTCATGCAGCCATACCATTAACCACCAGCATTCATCTAAGAATTAGAAATAACATTTTATGGCTCATAAAGGGATTTCACATCCCACTTCATCTAGTGCCAAATATCCAAATTACTGATAGAATTCTTGGAAGAAAATGATTAGTCTTTTGTACAATTAACTTTACAAGCCCAAGTGAACTTGGTGGTGATTGACCCCATGCTCCTACATCCTTGAATTAGAAAATACAACCCAGTAATTGTAAAACACATTGGAAACACATCATTCCTGGGGGTTGAGATTATGTTTATAGCTCATTCCATGTCAGGAACAGTGTGAAATATTTTCTTACCTGAGACCTTGACGGTTGAAACTAGCAATGCTATGGAGAGTATATAATAGAAGGTAGTGATTTTTATATGCAGTTTTATTTGGTGTTTTAACAAGATAGATACTGCCATCATCGCTGTGTTCTTTGTGTCATGAATCTACTGTGTTAGTGATTGTATGGTTGGTTAGATTAATGATGATAATGATTCAGTATTTGAAATGATGGGTCTTGTCTCTCATCTCTTTCTTTGTGAAGTTCTAATTTGTAGTGAGTGGCTCAGAGTGCTCAGAGTTATTTTATTCAGATTATTATGAATTATTCTGTTTATGTTAAAAGCCATCTATTAAATAAAACAGACGTTAGTAATTTTTAAGGCAGTGGTGTGAGTCAGCTTTACTTTTTGCTTTGTAGAACAAAACAGGTCAGTTGCTTAGGTGATGCAACCCTCCAATTTCAAATCAACTGCTGATGGGTGAATAAAACCATACTGTAATCCAGACATGGCATTTAAAGAATTGTTTCTATCACTGTTTGTCAATGAAAAGCATTAGACTAGATATTTTTAAACTATTGCTTCTGAAGCATATCTTTAGCCTTCCAAATATCCAAGTATCTCTGAGCCTCTCAGTCTTAAGGCTAATGCCGTCGGTAGTATTTTTGGGCGCCGAAATTGTGCAACTAAGAAAAATTAAATTGCAATTTGATTTATATCCCTCCTATCAGAGGAGATTGTCATTTTCCTTTTCGCTTGAACGTCTATAAAAAAATAGCTACCAATTAGATAAAATAAAGAGCGAAAAGTTATGTTCTTTTAAAAAGATGAGAGCTTCTTTTATACCAAAAATGAGGTGCTTTTTTCCATTTCAGTGTAAAACCTGTTCTGAGCCAAAACAGATAACCAGTTCATCTGCCATCTATGACAACCCCAATCTCATCAAACCAATTCCAGTGAAGCCCAGTGAAAACCAGCAACAGCGCATACCTCGGCCCAGCCAGGTAAGAAGTCCTCTGCTTTCCATTTGCAGTTTCCCTACTGGATTGTGAAAGAACTTTTCCCCAGAGTATAGTCAAGTGAGAGCCTGGTGCTGTCCAGGGGTGCTTCGGGGTAAATCCAAGAAAGAGAGATTTCAAACTGGAGATTGTTTTCATTTTAATAATGTATTCTTCCTAGAAGGGGGTTGATATTTTTAATGTTGGCATCTGCCATATTCCGTGCTCATCTCTTGTGGACTTGAACTCCTTAGAGGAAATGTATTTTTTAAAAACAGTGAACTCATAACACTGTCAGGACTGACAGGAGTATTATCTGCCAGGGCTGCATTCTTCCTAGGTAGATGGTTGGTTTCCAAATGCTACTGAGAGGAGGACAGCCAAAGCAACAACAGTCAGTTACACGTTTCTGAGCACTTCCTCTGTCCCGGCTACAGTGCTGGGCATGGGATTCCGGTTCTAAGGAGTGATATAAAATTCTCCTGTAGACTTGCTGAGTTGTCATTGTATTTGCATCTCAATATATGAAAATGATAGCATTTTTTGGTATGAGTCTATGATAGTTTGCAGAATAGTGCAGCATTAACAAAATTGTTAATCTGCAAGTCCTGTTATTGATTGTCAATGTAGTACAGCTATTTCCACTTCCCATAGTTATTCCTCATTAAGGGTTTGGGGTTTTTTTTAAAGGAATTCATTTAAATCAATTTTGAAAATGAGCATAGAGCCGACAGACATAAAGACTGGCTAATGAAAGTCTTGTATTGAATTTTTGAAAAGATAAGTCTTTTCTAATTATCTCTTAGTTTGCTTTTATTGTTTGCCTTCCATGGAAGTTTTTTATTTTTTTTTAAGATTTTATTTATTTATTAGAGAGAGAGAGATCACAAGTAGGCAGAGAGGCAGGCAGAGAGAGAGGGGGAAGCAGGCTCCCCGCTGAGCAGAGAGCCTGATGTGGGGCTCGATCCCCGGGATCATGACCTGAGCCGAAGGCAGAGGCTTTAGCCCACTGAGCCACCCAGGCATCCTGAGTTTTTCATTTTAATAAAGAAATTGGAATATGTTGTTAGAAGGAAGCTCATGTTTTCTTAGCCCAACAACATGGAGAGCAGCAGAAGGAGCAGGAAGGGCTATAGTGCAGGAAGGAGGTAGCTTTGTGACTGACTCAGACCAGGGAGGGTTGTATGTATGCATAAGATGATTTTTTAAAGCTACTGGTATATGGCTGAAAGGATAAAGTTAATTTAAACGACTTATCCTTAATTTCTCTAATTCTGCGAAAGGCTACTGACATCCCCACATTCCTGTATGTTCTCAACATCTTCTTATACTCTGCAGGGTTAGGCAGACTTCCTGTTGAAGAGATTATTTCCATTTTAGTATCTAGAACTTTGCACCACCGTGGTCCCCTGTCTGTGAACCCCAGGCCCATCAAGGGCTATTTCATCCATGAGCAGGTGCTAAAAACAACTGCTCTCTGGGGGGTGGGAGCGAAGAAGGCTGTGAAAATTTTTTTACCTGGAGAGGAGGTCTTACGTTTGTAAAAATGATTAGAATTATAAAGTTTTTCATTCTCCGTAACTGATTCTATGTAAATAAAGATATCCTCAGTCAGGTTAGTAATGTTTCCTAGCCCACCATATAACAAATTGTATGTAGACCCATTTTCAGACATTTTTATTTTTTCCAGACCTTAGACCCCGAGCCCCAACACTTGTCCTTGAGAGCTCTCTTTGGGAAGCAGGACAAATCCACCTGTCAGGAAACCGTGGGGTCCCCACCGACCATCCACCAGCAGCAGCTGCAACAGGAGCCACTTCCCGTTAGGCAGGGGGTCGTACGCTCCCTCTCCTACGAGGAACCGAGAAGACACTCACCCACCCTCGAGAAGCAGCTGTGTCCTGCCATTCAGAAACTCATGGTCCGGAGCGCAGACCTCCAGCCGTTGTCGGAGCTGCCTGAGAACCGGCCCTGCAGAAATGGCAATACCCGTTCCGGTGGGGAAGTTTTTCTGGGACCTGTGCAGCCAGGGTCTCCACAGAGTGTTGGAACTTCTCAGCGGGTACAAAGTGCTTCCGGAACTCAGAGCCTGTTGGAGAAGCTTCAGAGTGGCCCAAGGCCAGCAACTAAGTATGAGCCTAACACAGCAGCCCCTGCCAGCTCAGCTGTCCCAAACCTCAGCACCACCCTCCCCACTGCCACTCCTGGCGCCCCAATAAAGGGGCAGGCTCAGGCACAGGCAGGGTATTTCAATGGCTCCCTTCCAGCTCAGCCACTAGGACACCAGGTTCATGGCAAAGAGCCGTCCACACACCCAAGACCCATGCTTCCCCACTCTGGCAATCAGACTAGCAGTTCTGGAGTGATCTCCCCTCAGGAGCTACTGAAGAAGCTTCAGATTGTCCAGCAGGAGCAGCAGCTGCACACGTCTAACCGACCAGCCTTGGCAGCCAAGTTTCCTGTGGTAACTCAGGGCTCCAGGACACGGAAAGCTCTGGAGTCCTGGATGGACAAGACAGCTGGCACAGAAAAGCAGACTCCTCTTTTTCAGGTAGATATCTTCAGGAGGGTGCAGGGGGAGGAGCAGGGGGTTGTACTGCTCTAGTGCTTCGTAAATACTCGATGAGACCTGGAATCAGCCTCAGTGCTCTGGGGATGCTTCCGTGCAGGACAGGGCACCACAAGCCACATCTGGCACCTTGTTATCCCCATAACGTTCCTCCTGGAGAGACAGCCCTTTCTTTGCTTAGCCATCTGGGGGCTTCCCTCCCTTAGGAGGTACTTTCTTTGTCAAGTTAAATCTTCACAGTATTACAAGGTCTGAGACAAACACATAGACACAGAAAACAACAGACATGTTTAGCAAACGCCCGAATCTTTGACTGTGAACATTTCCCGTCCGCGTTGAAATCATTTGAGATGCCAGACATCTGACCTCTTCTTCTTATTTTAAAATCATTACTATTTTATTATTTAGTCAGTAAATATTTCTGAGCACTTACTACATGCCAGGCATTGTGCTGCCTGAGGGCACGTACCTCATTGTTTGTGATGAGGCTTACGTACTCACCCCCTCTGCAGGCACATGGTCCTGGGTGGGGGTGCTTGAGGTCAACAGGAAAAACGTATCACCCCCTCAAAGGTACAGGCTGTTTTTATTTCTATCACCACTGTAGCTTAATGAAGATCAAGAGAGGGGTAAGTAAGTATGCCATCTAACTCACCCCCACCCTCTCCCACCACCGCTGCACACACACAGAGTGCCAGTCAGGGGGAAATACAGTGAGTTCTAGAAACACCCTGTCCTTCAAGGAAGGTGGCTCTCTATGTATCAATAATATCAGTAACTTGAAACAGCGATGAAACCACAGCTATTTGGTGGCCTGGGAGGAACATTTGGAGATCTGATTGATTTTTTTCCCATTTGGATTGGTACAAATTCATTGAAAAGGCATTGGGTTTAATAATTAAGACATTCTCCCTGCTTGTTACAGATGTCATCCTTGGTCCTTTTGTCATGTTTTGGCAAGTAGCTTACAACAATTCTTCAACAAGCCTTCACTTTTTTGAAAACAAAGATGATGGGCACATAGCAGAAGTCTTTGTGTATGTGAGAGCCCGAGTCAAAGTGTTTTTGTTCTTTATTTATTACAGTCACAAAGGAACGGTTGTTAGCTGCCCACATCCTCGCTTCACTGCATGGTGTCCCCTCTCTTTCATACCTGCTTTTTTTTTCTTGGCGGGATGGGACACTAGGAAAACTAGGACACAAGTTGGGACACTGAGAAGCTGGGGTTAGTACTTTGACATCGGCTTCTGCGGACACAATTCTCATTTCTCTTGAGCACTCAGGTGTGGACCATGCGCTCTTCCTCAGGGTGGGTGCCGGGACCCTGCTGGGGCGGCATCCATTCTAGCTCCCTGGCTCCAGATGGCAGATAGGGCCAGTTAAAGGAAACAAGCAACCTACCTTCCTCCAAGCTTCCTTCTGCCCACAAAGATACTGAGGAGGTGAAATCACAGCAGCTTCTAGATTGCGAGCCTTTATGGCCCCCTTCTTGTGAGTTCTTTTGGGGGCATTAGAAGGCTGATAAGTAACATTCTTTTTTCTCACCTGCATTAGAAGCAAATGAGAGCTAGCGGTAGGAGTCAGATGAAGAGCAAAATGTCACTTGCATAACGGGAAAAGCTACTGGAAAACTTGGTTTTAGATCTTTAGCCAAGTGAGGTAGACATGCTCCCAGGGACAGACAAGTCACTGGCAATGCCGAGCACAACCAGCCTCCCAGTCCCCAAATCTTGAGCTGGAGACACCAGTAGTGTATGCTGTCCATAAGCGGGGACGTCCTCTCAGGAGGGGACACAGGAGTGGTGAACACTGGTCAGCGTGCCTGCCTCCCAGGGAGAAGTCAGCCAGCAGGCGGAGAGGCTGGGAAGCATCCTCCACGTGGAGGAAATGTGTGTGCCCCCAGCAAGTGCAGCAACTCCCAGGGGTTTGCTGGAGCTTGAGGTCAGACTAGGGACAACCAGGGAAAAGGCCAGCAGACTTAACTGCAGGCTGCCAAGCGATGGTAAGAAACCAGAAAGATAAAATCTCACTCAGGGAGTGAGCTTCCTGTGCAAGGGGGGCGACAGTCACAGCACAGACCACCTGAGCTGCTTTGTAATGATGACGAAGGAGCCTGTATGGAGATCCGACCAGGAATCAGGCTCCTGCAGGCATCCCCCTCCCACCGACAGCCCCTGCCCCCCCCCCACCCCGCCCCGGTGGAGTGGCAACGATTACTCTTGAGACCCACTTATCTCCACTCTTGCCAGCCAGGGACCTCACTCTCCCTCTCCCTTTGATCTCAATGAGCCGCTACTCATCGCTGCCCTCTGTGTGTATTTGCCGTGAGCAGGCCACCTCGCCTCCGCGTGTCCCCGCCACACGGGCTCCTTCTCTGCTCATGTCCCCCATGGTGTTCACACAACCCACCTGCGCCCCACCGAAGGAGAGAGACGCCGGGCTCTTGCCCCTGGGAATCCAAGAAACTGCTGCCGCTTCCACCAGCCTCCTCCTGCCTCTGCCGGCCCCGGAGCCCCCCATGGTCACCAGCAGCCCACTCACCAAGCTCCAGCTCCAGGAAGCCCTGCTGTACCTTGTTCAGGTAGGAGGGCTACATTCTCTCCCTTCTTTCCTTTACCAGCACTGCCCACTGGGGGGCTGCCACTGGGAGAGAAAGTGTCAGTTAGCTAATGCCCGCTTAGTCCTCCCTGAGAATGAAGAGACCACGTGACAGTTCAACTGGCCATGGCTTTGGGCATCTCCCAACATCAAGGATTTCATAGGATGGAGGATTGACTGAGTCCTCCAAACTGTCACCTGCCAGAAAAGAAAGTAGTTCGTTCTGTGTCACGAGCAGGTGCCCCGCGGCGAGCAGACAGCTCGCCGGCAGGCAGGCCGTAGGGGTCAGATTCCTGTGGGGCAAGCAGTGGGCAGCTCAGGGGGCGGGGCAGGCTCCCACGGACTGCTGCAGGAGGAGGGTGCAGGGGGGCAGCGAGTTGTGGCTGGGATTCCAAAGGGCATATTTTACAAATAATTCTGAAACCTACTAATGAGGACAGGATGGAGGGCCGGGACTTCTCTGTGAGCCATGTGCCTGGCTCGGCCCTGTGAAGTCTTCACCATGTAACCACTGACACTTTCAGAGACCTCTGTGCTAGGCTTCACCTACATTAATGCATTTAATCCTTATACAACAGCCCTATTTTTTTTTTTTTTTTCTGCTTTAGAGACAAGGAAACTGAGGCTAAGGGACAGGCCTGAGGTCACAGCTAGTAAACAGCAGAGCTAGGATTCAACCCCAGTCTGGCTGCAGAATATTCCTTCCCTGGCACAGAACCTGGGGGCCGCGGTAGTGACGGGGGTGGGAGGGGCGGGCCCCCAGGAGGAGGCCGGTCAGCTGTCAACCTAGAGAAGCATGCCCATACGCAAGGCCTTGAAAAGTGGGGCACCTTCACCCAGACAGACTTCAGGCCCCTCAGTGAACAGTTAGGTGTCTTTTTGATACAGTCTTTAAGACGCCTTTTGTGGGACTTTGCTTACGCTTTAGCAGACTTCCGGAGGGCTGCCATGCACTTCACAGTTGTCTCATTCTAGTTGAAAAGACTGGTCTCTGTTATTAAAAAACTATTTAAAGGTCATGTATTTTAGAGAGAAGGGAAGGCGCGGGGGCTAGAAACGAGCATCTGAGTGTGAAAGCAGACTAGCAGTCCGATAAAGATCAACCACACATGGGTGGCCATACTAATCCACGAACAAATATCGGGATAAAAGTATTTCCCACCTAGTCAGCCCACTCCTGGTAAGTTTGTAAGGACTTAGGACATCTTTAAGCTGCTGCTGCTGCTTCTTCTTCTTCTTCTTCTTCTTCTTCTTCTTCTTTTCTCATGAGCAATAAAGACAAAAACCTTAAATTTAAATTGAAAAGTTTCACATTTTTCTGGTTCATTCCATTTAAAAAACATGGTTCCATAGATCTTCGTACAGTAGCCAAGACTCTGAAAGTCTAGAGCAGGCCCTGTCTATTGCTAGGTGGAAAATTACATTTATGTTCCCTCTGCTCTCTGCATGTACTTTGCTTTTCCCCGTGTTGTAGACATCGTCTTCCTGATGAACTCTTGGAAGTCACTCACGCAGTCTGTTTTTAGTTTTCGCCTGTCGATAGGACACAGTCTCACGCACAGGGACTTGGTGGGATAAGGAAAAACTGGGATAACATTGCTCTGTTTCATTGCATGAGAATAATGCTAGCTCTGTGCGTGGGGTGCCAAGAGGGAATGAAGGGGGAATGTGAAATGTGGGTGAATTGCTAAAGCTTTAAAGGATTTGAGTGGGAGGGAGAAGTCTCTAGAATTAAAAACCAAGAGCCCCACTGTTTAGACCCATGATTCTCCCTCAGCCCTTAGCCAGGCAGAGGAATCCAGAGCCTACCAGTCTCACAGCTGCCCACTTGCCAAGACCAAAAACTTTCTGTAACTGATGGGAGAATTATGCAGGTTTTGATGAGATAAATATGGCATATTGCAAGTAAATCTTAACTAATGCCAAGACCAAAGTATACACTTTTGTGGGAGACTTCGGAGGACCTTTAAGAAGCACCAGCAATCTCCTAACCAAACTTTGAGAACCCTTGATCTGGATCATTGCCTCCCAATCCAGCCTTCTTTTCACACAACAGACCCAGGCTTTTCTTGAGTGAACCTCATTCCATTCTGCCATGTGGCTGGGCCGCCCATCTGGACTGTACATAATGAGCCCTTGCTGCTCCCCAGATTGATTGTTGGAAACCAGTGGCTGACTCCGGCCCTTGCCTCCATTTGCACTTAACACTTACACATGCAGGGCGTCTCGGTGGCTCAGATGGTTAAGCGTCTGCCTTCAGCTCATGATCTCATAGGATCGAGCCCCAGGTCACGCTCCAGGCTCAGCAGGGAGTCTGCTTCTCCATCTCCCTCTGCAAAGATAAAATCTTAAAGAAAAAAAAAAAGATTCCCATATGCAGTGAAGAGCTACCAGCTGTTGGAGCAGACTGGTAGAGATGAGCATCCTAGTGTCAGCACAGCAGTTCAACTCCTTTGGTTTCTGCCAAGCAAATCACATTCCCTTGGGTCTTTTCATTTTGTTTTCCAGAACGATGACAACTTCTTAAATATCATCTATGAAGCTTATCTCTTCAGCATGACTCAAGCAGCCATGAAAAAAACAATGTAAAGCAAAACATTTTAAGACTGATTTTCAAGGTCCTGTGGCTCAAGGTTTTTTTCGCGTCAGTGGTGTTACCCTAAATGTTTCTGCCTTTAAAAAAAAAAAGTATATATAATATGAAGTAAAATGTTTCAGAATTTTCTTCAGTCAAAATGTGTGGTTTTGTTTTTTTTTTTTTATCACATCTTTCAGTATAGTTGGTACTAAGAATCCAGCGGAGAGACAAAGTCTTTTGCTCATATCACACAGTAAATTCCAAGATTAAATTATTTTTTCCTTGCATGTATGGGGGCACTTTTACAAGAATTAGCCTCTCAGTAGGAAGGGCTGTTCTGGAAACTCGGTTTCTTTTTTATTAATAGCTCTGGTTATTCTTTGAACAGGTTTCCCAGTGGCTGAGCGCCTCGTGCCATCATGGATGACAGCCACCAGGTGGCAGTGTCACCCCACAGACTAACCTACCCAGACCTTTGGAAGTAAAGGTTTTCTTTTCAGCCTTTGGAAGTGAAGGTTTTCTTTTACCAGACAAAGTAAACCTTTCATTTGTAAAAATCCAGTTGGCATGTTTTCCCCGGGCCTTTGAAGGGAAATTATTTCTAAAGGTATTTATAGCTACTTTCTAGAGGATAGTTGTTCTAGGAGTCCACAAGAGGCCCAGATTTCCTGTAACACTTCATTTATCCCAGCTCCTGTTTTTTCTTTTGGACCCAACCAGCAGAATATATGCCTGCCTGTGCTTCCCAATGAACATTTTGTCATTTTCAGCAAAACATGACGAGGGGAAGTTCACAGAAGATTTTAAAGCTTTTTCTTTGCCTCTGAAGAGAAATGGTAGATTGTTTAGGGCCTGATGGATAAGGACTCTTCAAGCTACCATAGCAGATTGATTTTGATGTTCCCAGAGATGAGGAGCTTAATCTTGGAGGGAGGCAGAAGAGCCCTTGCCAAGTTGTTCAGGCCCCAAAATGTCCATATGGGAATTAGTCCCTGCTGAGTATTAGTAATAAATAAAGCTTTGCATTTCTATAGCTCTTTTTATTCTCAGAGCATAAAATGTCTCTAGCTTACTGCACAGAAGACAGGTTTTATTCTCATTTTATGGGTCACCCAGAAGGCATGGAAAAAAGTAGGTTTCCTCACAGCTTCTGACTGGGGCTTTAAGCTTTGGCCCTTCTGCGGGCACACCATCAGCTGTGTTCCTCAGAATACCACCTCCCACAGCTCCCTCTGGAGTGTGCTTTCTCTTCTAAGGAGAAAAGGTGGGCAGGAAAGGATTGGACTCTCACTGACCCTTCATGGTGTGCCGTCCACTAGGCCGAGGAGTCTACTGTTACCCTCCTACGTTTAGGAATGGACAGCTTTTTTCCTTTTTTTTTTTTTTTTTTTTTTTACCTCTCCTACATCATCTCATACAGACATAAACCCATGTGATGCTCTAACCAAATACTTGAAATTAATAATTGCACGTGTAATATCTCCACGTTCTTAAAAGGAGAACAGGGCAAAGAGAGACACACATATGGATCTGTTATCCCGAAATCGGTGATGCTGCTCGCTTCTGCAACACACATACTAAAATTGGAACAAAATCAATGATACACTTAACTGCTTGCCAACCTTTTCTTTAAAAAAAATTTCTTTGATCGTAATTACATGTTGAGAGTTGCTTCTCGAACTAGGGAGAAACGAATTCCATTTTAAATGTTGCTAAGCTATCTGGGGGTAGAAAGTGGCTACTTTCTGAAATTTTTTTTTTTTAACCTCAGCCTCGAATAAATAGAATAGAGACCTCAGCTGCGGTACCTCCTGTGAAAAGGCACGCCGTGGTGTGTGACAGGAGGAAGAGCCTGGGCCCGGCATGGTCAGACCTGCACTGCAGGCTTCACTCGCACCTTTTTAGGTCAACGCCACAGTGATCTGTTTTGAAAAGTAATAAATTCTCCATCCTTTACTGGAATGAATCACTTTAAAAGTGACAGGCCCAATTCATTTCGACCAAAGACTAAGTCACCCTTTGAAATGATGCTTGGTGATTGAGTGCTTGTTCCTTCTCTGTGGCAAAGCAGAGGAGAACTGCTTTGTACAAAGAGCTTTCTCTAGAGAGCCCAAGAAAGAGATAAAAAGGATTATCGACCGAATTCGGGCACCTCCAATAGATCTCATAGATAACTTTTCTTTTCCCCCACTCTACACCCCAAATTCTGAAACCATCACGAATGCCTCTCCTGGGGTCACTGGCTCCCCGGCAGCAGTTTTAATCAAATTTCAGATGGAACCCTGAGATAATTTTCCTAAAGCCAGTGCCATCCAGTGCAGTGGATTTGAACCTTGTAGAAGTTCTGGAAGCCAATTCTACCTGGTATAGGGGACAGAACACACAGCCTTTGTCAGACAGACCTGCCCTCGGTTCCTGCACAAGTGACCATCTCTGAGATGCTATGTTTTCATGGGAGCAGTTTATGGAAAACAGTTTCTCTGTGCCACAAACTCTAGAAGTAATGAATTCCCTCCTGCCCCCTCTGTGTCATTTGCTGGGTCCCAGTCCCCGGGCCATTGGGATGAGGCCTGCAGCTGCTGGAGGGAGGTTGATCTGCCATCATTTGTCATCCACTGTGAACTTAGTATTAAGTCTTATATTGCCGCTTATTTATTTGTGGTCACTTTACTCTCTTCTCCCCTTCATCTTTATCATAACATGAAAACAGTAACACCTGCCCCTTCCTCCCAAGGGAAATGTCATGAGCTCTCTAAGACAAAGATGTCAGTGTAACCCACGATAGTATTGTTCCTGCCCCTGCATTCATGGGTAGAGAGCCATTTTAACTGCAAAGCCAGAGAAGGCAGTGCTGTTAATAGAATTTATAGCCCCTGAACTTCTGAAAGGACACCCATCCCTCACTTTCCCCATTTAGAAGGCCAGGCACGGAGGTAATTGCCGAGTGAAGGAAAACTTTGTCAGCATCTTTAAGAATTTCCTAGTCTCCGTATGCGATCCAGCTGATACCCACACCTGGCTTCTTCCAGCCCTTTCAAAAGGTAGGCCCAAGGCAAAAAAATTCCCAGGCTGAAGGGTCTCCCATAAAGGCCCACGTTGTTTGCCTCTGGTAAGTTCATCCTTCCCTCAAACCTCTTAGCCCACACATATTTCTCATGCCCTAGCAAACAGGACTCTAACTGCTTCCTTTTGCAGAAGTGTGCTAATCAGAGAAGAAGGTGCCTGTCCTCCTAAAGACACCCCAACTATTGGAGAGCATTAGCCCTCTTCAGTTCTCTCAGGTGTTAAAACCAACAGTTGACACAGGTTAGAGCCTACGCCCCTGGGTGTGCAATATACATATGGGAGGTGTCACATTAAAGACCTCCACCTACCACATTGTGCTTGGGTTCAATGTCAGTACAAACGCAGGCTGGGAGAGGAGCTCAGATTGAACTGTGAAGACAGTTCTTTGTTCTGCGGGGCAGGGGTGGGCAGGGCTGGGGCAGGGCAGGGCAGGGCAGGGCTGGGGCAGAGTAGAGGCAGAGGGTGCAGTGTTAGGACCCCCGTCTCCAGACTTTGGACAGATTGGCAGCTCGCTCCTGCCAGCTCCGGCTCTGACCAGCTCCTGCTCTGTTCAGACACGTGCCTCCTTCTCCCTTTGCAAAGCAATCAGCTGCTTCCTAGGCTTTGGAACATTGAGCCATCTTTCAGGCTAAATTTATCATTTGCAGCCAGCAGGTTGTAGCGACACTTCAACATGTAAAGTTGCCGGGATGCACAGATGGGTGGGTCTCCCCAGCATTTTGCTGAATCCTTGGTTTCAGGTTTCAAAGGCTTGGCATCCCCCTCCCTCTTATAATTAGGATAGTGAGAGAGGCAGTTACAAATACTTGGTATATTTAACTCAACCTTGAGTATCGAGATAGATATTCACCAAATTGAGTTATGAGTAATGCCTTCCAACAACTTAGAGCCTTGAGAAAAGTACACAAATAAAAACTGCGTGTGCAGACTGTGGTCTTAAAACACTAGCAGGGAGGTGGCAAAGCAGAGCACTGCTGGTGCCGGGCAGTGCAGAAAGTCACCAGGGCTCTGAGCCAGCTCGCACCACCCAAACTGTGCAGCCAGGCAAGTTAACTAAGGGCACATCAGGAAGGATGTAAAGAGTGTTCTAAACAGGCAAGAGAAAGGGGGAGACCCCACAGTTATAAGCCAAATGTGAGAACTTCCCTACAGGTCTATGGGCCAAGACAGAAGGCACTAACTACCCAAGTGAAACTCAAGGTAGAAAGGACATCCCACGGAGGTTGAAGTAGATGCTCAAGAGAGGTGGTGGGTGTTCCCAGCTTAGCAATGCTGAGAACCAATAAGACCACTGGTCTAGAAGACTGCGTACTGTCTGTGACCCCATGATGGAAGCTGGGTTTCCCATCCAGTTGTGTCCACACATGGCTCTGTGGAAGACGCACTTAGCTCCTCCAAGAGACTGGTTCTCCCTTCCTGCCACTAGGCCAATAGGGAAAGCCAACCATGTCTTTTCTCAGCACAGCTTGAGCCTGCACAAGCAACTTAAGGGCTCAAAAGGCCGACAAGGCTCCCAACGTTTAGGCTGCCATGAGCAGCTTATCCCATATGGCAAAGTACAAAGAACGTAGAGTTGGAACCAAATAGTTCTGGATTCGAATCCCACCACCTCCCGTCTCCTTCCTCAACCAAGAGAGTAAGTGGGGAGGGAGGATTCATGTTCTGTGTGTTTGTCATGGGAACACAAAGGTGTCGCTTTGGGTCCAAGCCATCCATGCTCCACAGTGTCATCTTCTGTGGGACGACGGCCCCAGGGAGCATGCCAAGGGAGGCACTTGCTCCTCCCTCCAGCAGCCTCAAAGGTCAGGTGTATCCCAGCTTCTCTTGGTGGCCGTTTACAACTCCATCATAGGTCTGTCCAGAATTCTTTTTGCTGCTTTCGTAATTCCTGCCCATAGCACTTCCCCAGGGTTATGAGTTCCTTCAGTTTTATTCTCTGCTGTGTGCATGGTAGCTCACCCAGTGGGCCCAGAGGCTGAGAAACTGTGACTTGACAGAAAATCCCTAAATATCAGACCCTGATGGGGGGGCTCTGTTCCGTGGGGAAATGCCCAGCCTACATGTGAATGTCCATCACCTGTCAGATGCCTCCGTCATTCCCAGGTCAAACACAGTAACGGCAGCTAAAAAGACAGGTATTCCTAATTTTGGATGCCTGGAAAACATTCATCCTCCTCAGTGCTTTCCCTTCCCTCTTAGACTTCTTTCCCTGGAAGGTGTCTGAGGAACATGCCTCATTCAGGTTCATATATCCAGAAAGCAAGCCCATCCTCCCTATCCTTTGGAGATGAGCTCCTCTTCCCAAAACTCTTTTTCACCTGCCAACTTTGGGGCCATTTCATTCATGCACACTTGCATTCATTCACTCAGTAAACACGGACTGAGCTCTCTGTGTGGGGAGACCAAAGGCGAATAAAATCCAAGATCCCTGTCACCAGGGACCTCACAGTCCATGTAGGGGGAGACAAGTTACAAGCTGTGGTCAGTGTAGTCACTGACAGCATGGGCTTTTCCAGCCTGCCTAAAGCACATGGGAGAAGGCCTCCACCCAGAGCCAGTTCACAAAGGACAGGTGAGGGCTGACAAAGTGGGAGGTGTTCTGGGCAAAGAGAGAGGGTGTAAGATATAAAGGCAAGAAGAGGCAATGGTGTATAGCTGGATGGGAAGGAGGAAGGGAGATTACCACTTGGTGTTGCTGGAATTTCCGTGAAGAGTTGGAGAGATGTGGCTGGAGAGAGCCCAGGCCAGACTCTGGACAATAGGGAGTTTCAGCGATTTGGGCAAGAAGGGCTATGGTCAGATCTTCATTTTCCATGCATCCCTGGCAGATGAGGAGAGGGAGTGGGGGTGCAGGAGAGACAGGCTGAGCAATGGAGATGCCTCTGGGAGCCGTGACTGTGGCCCAGGTGGGAAAGGGTGATAACCTAATCCAAGATGGGGGAGTCGAGATTATTTTAAAAAGTAGGGACAGACTTTGGAGAACAGTGTGGAGATTCCTTAAGAAATTAAAAATAGAGCTTCCCTATGACCCTGCAATTGCACTACTGGGTATTTACCCGGAAGATACAGATGTGGTGAAAAGAAGGGCCACCTGTACCCCAATGTTTATAGCAGCAATGGCCACGGTCGCCAAACTGTGGAAAGAACCAAGATGCCCTTCAACGGACGATTGGATAAGGAAGATGTGGTCCATATACACTATGGAGTATTATGCCTCCATCAGAAAGGATGAATACCCGACTTTTGTAGCAACATGGATGGGACTAGAGGAGATTATGCTGAGTGAAATAAGTCAAGCAGAGAGAGTCAATTATCATATGGTTTCACTTATTTGCAGAGCATAACAACACGGAGGACATGGGGAGATGGAGAGGAGAAGGGAGTTGAGGGAAATTGGAAGGGGAGATGAACCATGAGAGACTATGGACTCTGAAAAACAACCTGAGGGTTTTGAAGGGGCAGGGGGTGGGAGGTTGGGGGAGCCAGGTGGTGGGTATTATGGAGGGCACATATGGCATGGAGCACTAGGTGTGGTGCAAAAACAATGAATTCTGTTACACTGAAAAGAAATTTAAAAAAGAAAAAATAATAAAACTAAATAAATTTTAAAAAGAATAAAATAAAACTAAATAAAAAAACTAATGAGGTACTGTATGGTGACTAACATAATTTAAAAAAAGCAAAAAAAAAAAGGTAGGGACAGTTATAAGAAATATTTAGTTAACAAAATCAGTAAGACTTAGTAATAACTAAGATGATTAATAACTCATCTGTAGAGAGTAGAAGAGAAGAAATCAGTTGTCCAACTTGCTCAACTGGTTGGAATAGAGATTGAATGAGGAAATGCTGGCTGAAGTTAATAATAATAGTAGTCGTAGTAATAACACTAATACCAGCAGATAGCACCTGTTAAGTTCTTCCTCTGTGCCAGGCAATTTTCTTGGCACTTAGTACATTATTTCATTCGTCCCCCACTGACATCCTGCAAAGTATCCCCGGTTTTAGTAGTGGAGGAAACTGAAATTCGAAGAAGTTCGTTTCTTCTTACTTAGGCTGTTTTACAGAATCCATTCAGAGGCAGAACCATGCTTTCCCATTGGCCCAAACTGAACACAGCCATGGGAGGCAGGGGGCAGGATGGTCCGGTGGACAGGCTAGCCCGAGCTCAGGGAAAGGAGAAGATACGGCATGTCTGTCCCCAAACCGAGATTCCCTCCTGGAGATGATGACTGCAGAGCAGGGCCAGTCACAAGAATGAGGGCATCTGGGTCCCCCTCAGGCGCTGACTGTGAATTCTGTCCCAGGGCATGAGCAAAGGGCCCCACAGCCTTCCTATGGTCTGTGGGTCTCGGCAAAGTCTCTCCCGAAAACTTCCCACCACCCCACCACCCACCACCACCACCACCACCCCCGCCCGCTGCCCAGGGAGACGAGGCTGTGTGTCTGCCAGTGTTTCCCAGATGGGCCTCTCAGGAGCCTAGGGAGGCTCTCCACCTGCTCCAGTCCTCACTCCCTCCTGGAGAGCCTGAGGGAGGCAGCAGCCACTTCGCACTGGGACCTGAAGCTATTCACCTGGTTTAATGGACTGAACTGGCTGCTGAGGGGACTGCTCCCCACTTCCCCCCACTGCCCAGGCCTGGATGCCCTGCGTGAACGCCAACAGCCAGGGCACGCAGAAGAGAAAACGAGGCCCGGGAGACATGGGCTCTACCTCATGCTTTGCTATGAACCTGCTCCAAGGCTCTTTCCCCTCTCTTATTTATAAAGAAAGATGATTAGACCTGATAAAAAAGAATGCCTCACATTTGAGGAGCTCTTTGCAGTTCCTGAGGCAGCGACCCCGTATTTCTGTGGCCATTCCACGCTTGAGGACCTCAGGCAACTGGTAAGCCAGCGGGGACTGCCTCTGATTTGGGGGGTTACTCAGATGGGAGGGTACCTTCCTTTATCCCATCACATTCCGCTCCAGCTGGAGAAAAGTAAAGAATGGGATCTCCACGATAACCCCACTCCTACTCAAGCCCACAGAACCTCTTGGAAGGATTTTGTGGTGAGCAGAGGTCTTTTCTAGCCTAAAGGCCACGGATTCCGGATTCCACAGATCCAAGTCCCCTCTCTTCTTCAGTGTCGCCCTATGGTCAGTGAACTATGAATAATCACACCACACCATAGGCAGGACCTTATACCATCCTGGGGACAAATGATCACCACGTGTATCCCCAGAGATCCCCTGGTTCAGCCACTCCATTAGCTCTAGCCTGAGACTAAACCTCAAAGAAACCAGACTGCAGACAAGCACCCCTAAGGCCAGGAGGCCGTGTTCTGGGCCTGGTACTGTCATTAACTTGCTGTGTGTCACTAAAGCCAGGTCCCATCAGCCACCTCTGTCAAATGAAGGATTTGAACTAAATGTGGTTCCCTCCAGCCTCAGCATCCAGCTCCCTTGCTTCTTTTGGGTCTTTCCTTTTCGGTTAAGATGGAAATTCAGGGGAGGTCACTGGCAAAGGTGGCCAGTGGTCCTGGGTGTAGAAAAGCCACTACTTCCCTCCTTCGCTACCACCCGGAGACAAGTCCCCTCCATGCCCAGGACAAGGATGCCCCGCAGTGTGGATGGATGGATTTGCCATCCCATTTTTGGCTCTGCCATTGACTAGCTCTGAGGAGCTGGGCAGGTTATGTACCTTTTCTGAGTGTCTCTTTGAGAACCCTGGGGGTGGTCCTGCTTGCTTCTCTCAAATGCACTCTGTGACCTTGGCCAAGGGCACTCACTGGCTACAAATATGAGCATGAGAAAGGATCTTGTGAGATCATAGTCATGCTCTCATATTACTGCTGAAGACGGGACTAGAGACAAGTTTCCCCCTGCCCAAGGATGGCCAGTTCATGGCCAAACCAGGACCACAACCTTGGCTCCCCTGTTGGAGCTGCTTCCTTCCGACTTCACTTGCATCTGCCCCCAACACAGCGCAGCTCTCTCCTCCCCCGAAGGGACTCAGGCACTCGTCAACCTTTAGAAGTCTGTGTTTATTTATAAAGCTGCTGCTTTCCTTCCAGCATCTGAGAGCATTTTACAGGCATTAATTAAGGAAGGTTCACAGCAAGCGCAGGAGGGAAGGAAGGGTTTGGGGGGGGATTCTTTAAAGAACCAGTTTCTCCAGCTGGGTGCCTCTCTCCTTTTTTTTCTTTACTTTTCTCTCTCCTCAGTACACACACACACACACACACATATGCCCACATGCACACATGCATATATACATGTGTGTGCACATGTATAAACATACATGCACACATGTGCAGGCACACACATACTCACATGCACACACACATCCTCACACATACACACACCCCATCCAATTGCCAGCAGCGTTTAGCACCTTCCACCGCAAGCCTCAGCTAACTCTGTCCCTGACTGCATCTCTGATGCCTCCCTGTGCCTCCTCCCCTCTGGGTGCTCCGGGGTCAGAGTCCCTTACACCCCACAGGACCCTCACCCCACACCTTCCTCTTCCCCAAATCCACTCCCGAATGTTCCGCACATTTCAGATCCTTTCCCACGCTGTGCAGAAATAATCTTTCCCCGCTCCCATTAAGGTGGGAGGGGTTCGGAGGGGAAGGCCAAGACCCAGAAGGAAGGCCCTCCAGTATAGGAGGTAGGCTGCTGTGTCAGCTTCCCAAGCACCACAGCCTGAGGTCAGCCTCAACAGAAAGGTATCCTTCACAGGCTGGAGGAGAGAAGGCTGAGATCCAAGTGTCAGCAGGGTTGGTTCCTTCCAGCATGAGGGCCTTGGGGGAGGATCCTTTCCAGGCCCCTGGCATCTTTTCTGGTGGTTGGCCGGTGAGCTTTGTCATTTTTGGCACCCCGAGCTCTGTCTTCATCTTCCCATCATGTTCTCCTCCCAGTGTGCATGTCTGTCTCTGAGGGTCGGCTTTTCATAAGGACATCAGTCACACTGAATTAGGCCCCCCCATCCAGCATCACCCTGTCTTAACTAACTACATCCTCAATGACCCTATTTACAAATAGCGTCCCCCTCTGAGGTACAAGGTGCTAAGACTTCAACATACAAGTTTGAGGAACACGCAGCTCGACCCCAAATAACCGCAGCACTAAACCAGGGGTTTCCTGAGGCTAGTTAGTGTCTGTCACTGGCGGCCTGAGTGACTCACACGAGAAATGTTCCTATTCTGACCTGGAGCTTATGACCCACTGGCCAGTGGCTGAGACTCCTTACCTGGAGAACCCAAACAGAGCTTTATATGAGTTTCTTCCAAACTGGCCTTGGTGTATCTGTACTCATTGCTGAACCCACAGCTCAGGGTTAGTCTAGTCTAATTGTCAGAGAGGACATGGAACGTGCGAAGTTTTAGCCCTGAGTGAATAGAGTCGGGACTCTGCCTTGCTTGTCCCTGTCACTGTCTTGGATTCCATTCCTGACATTGATCAGACCAGATGGCCTACTCTTGGCAATGAGCCCAGACAGAGATGGTGACCACAGGGGCTCCCAGGGTCCACTTAGGTTCAAATTTCTAGAACTGAATTACCTCCACTACACTGCTGTTGCTCTCCTCTTTCCCCATTTTCTTTCTGCCTTGGGCACACACAAAAAAATTGAATTAACCATACTCCTTAGTTTCTATAAACCTTCATTATTGGTTTGGACAAGAACCCTTTTTTATTTTATTCATGTCTTTCCTCCCGTGTTCAAAGCACACTCCAGTCCCTTCCTTCCTAACGGGCTCCCACAACCATCCTCTTGAGTCCATATGGATCTGACACCTTTAATTATCAGGGAAATGCAGACTGAAACCACAGTGTGACACCACACACACCCACCGAAGTGGCTGAAAATAAAAGTCTGACAATATCTTAAGTTGGTAAGGATGCGTATCCATCAGAACTCACATATGCTGCCGGAGGAAGCATCAAACGACACGTCACATGTCAGAGAGTGGACCGTGCCTACTGACCAATGACCCACTCTTGGATGTACACCCCATAGAAAGAAACCAAAAGACATGCACAAGAATGTGCATGGGAGCTTTATTCAGAAGAGTCAAGAAACTGGAAACACTCGAAGGGGTATCCAACAACTCAACGGTTCACATGACTGAATACCATACGGAGATTTTAAGCAATGAACATAATGATAAGCAGAAGAAGACCAATGAAAATGACTGTGAAGGGGGCACCTGGGTGGCTCGGTCATTAAGTGTCTGCTTTGGGTTCAGGTCATGATCCCAGGGTCTTGGGATTGAGACCCACATCGGGCTCCCTGCTTAGCGGGAAGCTTGCTTCTCCCTCTCCCAGTCCCCCTGCTGGGGTTCCCTCTCTCACTGTGGTTCTCTGTCAAATAAATAAATAAATAAAATATTTTTTTTTAAATGACTGTGAAGACAGCATACTGCATAAATCCACTTATGTGACAGTCAAGAAAGGGATCTGTGATGATGGGAATCAGAACGACCGTGTC
Organism: Mellivora capensis; assembly: GCA_004024625.1. Lineage (NCBI taxonomy): Eukaryota > Metazoa > Chordata > Mammalia > Carnivora > Mustelidae > Mellivora > Mellivora capensis. The sequence continues at coordinate 301,405 of PISX010000333.1, forward strand.
TTCAGACACCACGAGGGACCCATGCAGATGTCTTTATATCTTAGTCGGGGTAAGGGATCCAGTTATACTTACACCGTTATTGATAAAACTCACTAAATTGTGCTCCTAAGGGTTTGCATTATTTAATGCCTATCTGTCATCCTTCAATACAAAATAAACACATGCATCCAAAACAATACACATTTGGTGAGAACACACACATGGTTTCATCTGCATTTCTCGATAACGAAGGAACATATGCCTACATGTCCTTTTTGGCTAGTCTCATAGGGTCTTCTGTGAAGTTCCTGATCAGGTTTCTCGCCCATTCTTTAATTGGCCTCTTTGCCATGTTGATTTATCTTCGTTCTTTATATGTTCTCATATAAGTCACCTGTGTGTACCCACTCTTTGTTCACACAGCCCCCCACTGCTCTGCACATTCACGCCTGTGTCCTGTGACAGCACTGCTGGGGCTAGAAGGCACTCAATCCAGAACACTTTCATCATCACCCTTGATAGCAAATTGTCGTACAGAACCCCCATCTCTCCACACTTCACTGATGCTAGGATGTGATAACCTTTACTCCTTAGTGCTTAAGTATTTCCATCCCAAAGCTGAGCTCTCTTGTATCAATGTGAGAAAGTCAGGGGGAACAGCTCCCAAACTCCAGACTCTACAATGGGGCTTCTAGGGAGACTCAGGGCCTCACACCTCAGAGAGCTGGATTCAGTAGGTCTGGGACAGAGCCTAGGTGCCTGCATTTTCCACAAACTCCCTAGATGATTCTATACACAACCAGGTTTCACTTGCTCAAGAAGTGTTTATTGAGCATGTACTAGTGCCAGGTGCTGATCTAGGTGCCGAGAATAAAGCAGTGAACAGAGCAACCCCCCCCCCATCCCAAGCAGAAGACACATAAAAAGCAAGAGAGACAAGTAAAATCTGTAGAATATTTGAGAGAGAGAAAAACACCAAAGTAGAAAACTAAGCAGAGAAGGAGAATAGCAGGTTCCGAAGGAGGATCACTGTCTGTGACAGGGTTACTGGAGGGTTTTAGTAAGAACGAAGCATTGAACAAGGACCTGAAGAAGCTTCAGGAGTGAGCCACAGGGGAGTCTGGGGGAAGAGCAGCCAGGCGAAGACACAGCTGCTGCTCCTTTACTTGCTAACTCTTCGCTGCCTCTCACCCATTGGCTCCACCTGGGGCACCCCTTGCCAGATGAAATCACCCCGAAGCCTGTGAAGAGACCTCCCGCCAGCTGGAGGCAGGCCCCACAGCCCACTCTCTAGCACCCACACCACTCGTTGATCATGCAATACCTGTTCACCACTCCCTTCCCTCATCCTATCAGACCTCAGTGTTTTGGGTATCCTTTGGGTAGCCTCATTCTTTTGGGGAGGTGGGTCCAAGCCCCAGCCAGGAAGGGAAACATGATTGCTTTAAGCTAGTTGTGGCAGTCCCTGTTGCTTCATCCCTTACTCCTCCAGGACATGAGCCTGGAATGCAGTCTGGATGTTGAAAAAGAAAAGTCTGCTGGGTGATTTCTGAGGCAAATGTTCCTCACAGATATGAGATGCCAGGTGAAACTAGTCCTTCATCTTCAAGATATTATCATGTCTGAGTGTCATGCCTTCAACAATGGCCACCATCTTGTGCGAGATTGAGCTAGACTGAGGACATTCCAAAAACCTGAGGATGACAGGGTAGAAAGTTGGAAAGAACTTGGGTCTTTGGTGACATCATTGAGCCACTGCATTAACCTAGGAACCATCTAGAGTTCTTTTAGAAGATAAATTGTCATCATTTACATCAGTTGAATAGGGGTTTTCTGTTACTTTCAGCCAAAGTCACTAATCGATATCACTCTATTTCCATACCCTGAGCATATTTAAGACATCCTTCCAATAGCTCCCTGAAGATAGGAGCTAGGCAGAGTCTACTCTCTACCCTTAGGGCCTAGTAAACCACCAGTGTTTGGGATATACATGGGCTTCCTCTTAGACTTCATCTGCCATCACAGCAGTATAAAGAGGATGGTATGGAGCAAAGATCCAGGGAGAGCCAGCTGCTCCAGCTCTGGGTCCCCACACTCCCCTACTGGGTTGGAATTTTTTGTGTCTGCCTCCTTGGCAGCCAGTGAGCTTCCTCCACAGCAAGAAATTACCATCATCCTCGTGGCTCTGAGTCCTCAAAGCCTTGCAGAGCACCAGGTGCCTACTAGTTGCTCAGCAAAGGTTTGCTGAGTGTTGGCAAGACATGAAGAGCCATTGAGAAACAGGAGAAGAGGAGAAATGGAATGGGGAGGCCAAGAGGGGAAAGCAAAGAGGGCTAGGGAAATGGGAGAAAGTGAGGAGTGGGGTCCCAGAGGACCGTTTGCGGAGAAAAGCATGTGTAGTGTGGCTTCTTCGTGGTGACCATGAAGGGAGAAAGTAAGACTCTGAGACCCGGGGGACACAGAGGCCAGTGGTCATGGACAAGTGAGCCTGAGTACAGACCTAATTATCAGCAAGCCCATCTGGTCCCCCTCCTCCCTCCCTCCCATCTGCCTCCTTTCCCACCGCTGCACCTCCTCTCTCTCTCTCTCTCTCTCTCTCTCTCTCTCTCAGAAATGAGAACATGCCTGATGTTTATAGGGATGAACCTCTAGCTATGTGTAGCTCTAGCTAAGGTTCCCCAAAATGCTTTGGGGATTCATCAGAACCAATAACCGCTTTTTGTTTCCTCCCCTGCAGCGCTCATCTCGCCGCTCCAGAATCGTTGCTGATGCAAGCCAAGGAAGGCTGCACAGATGTCCCCCACCCCCACCTCCAAGGATGTGCTTCAGGCCTCCAGTGACACCGCCTACCTTTGTGATGGGTGACTGAGCAGCGGGTGGTGGCCAGGGGTGCGGGCATTGTGACAATGACGAGGAGTGAAGACCGCCCAGCAGGCATCATCTCACATCCTCCCAGTGCCCACAGGGATCTCTTCCTTTCATTCTACAGAGGAGGAAATTCAGAGTCTCCCCGCTCCCCGAATGAGAGCAGTTCCAACTCTCGTTTGCCACTTGACCTTCGGTGACTTTGTTTCCCCAGTGACGGGGCAGCAGCCCCTTCCCCGAGCCTGTGAGGTATTCCCAAGCGTGTTGCGAACTGGAACATTAGCTCCACCACAGCAAGACACGGGACTGTCCCGCTGGAGCATGGCTGGCCAATGGGGACGGGAGCCCATTAACGAGGGCAAGAGACTCTTCACCAAGCGCCTGGGGCCTCAGTCAGGTTCTTGACCAGAGTAAACTGACAGAGCTTCGCCTGACTCATGTGTTCTCCCCACTCAGAATGAAGTAAACGAGAAATCCCGAAGGTCAGTGGCGTTCACTTGAGTCACACGGCAGGGCCATTGCCGAGACAGTATTTTCCTTGCTTATGGCTTCAGGAAGGCCCTGGACAGCAGGCCCGGCTCCTGCAGGGTCTCCTCACTCTGCTTTGCCGTGGAGAGCACCGACCCTAGGTGCTGGCCGCCAGTCGGCCCTAAACAGGCCCTGCCTGGCGTTTCTGGAATGCCGTCCCCAGGGAGCTCCAAGCTGCAATTTCTGGGTGAACTTCCAGCCTGGACCAGGTATCTGTCACAGCACCCAGTCTGGCTCTCTGAGGAGACACCGCGCTCCCTGCCGGGACCCGTGCCCACCGCCGACCCTCGTGGCTTTCCCCTCACACCCCCAAGCCTGCGGCTGCCCTAGGACTTAGCATGGGTGCTCCTAGCTGAACACTGCTGCACTTTGGCACCTGCTTCCAGAACCTTGCTCTAGCTGGCGCGGGCCCCAATATTTTTAAGGACAGGGCCAAGTTCTGAGACTCACGTTGCCAGAATATAGCTGAACAATCTAAGTTTAAGCTCCTGTAATTTTTCAGACCCAGGCAGTGGTGTGGCCTGTGGACCTATTTCCACTCCAATCTTGGCTGCCAGGCCGGGTGCTCATTCTGACATTGCTGAGGTGGACTTACCCCAGGCAGAACCAGAGAGCAGGTTCAAACCAGTTGCGGGCTGCCCACACCCCTGCAGGTAAGGTATAAGGTGGATTCCTAAGGGACTGTCCCAGGATTCCTGCCCCTTCCACAGGGAGGCGCGGGAGATCTCTTCAGCCCGGTCTCACAGTTCGGGGCCAGCCTTCTGCCGCAGGGAAGAGGTCTTGGCAGTTCTCATCATGTCAGGCCAACAGGAAATGTCCAGGAATCTCTCCATCGGGGAAAGTGGAAACCATGTGGTTTCCCTTGGAAACTATCCCACTGTCCTCTGGAGGAGACTCTCCCAGTAGGATTGAGTCACTTAGGAAAACCTCTGAGTCACTTCTGTTTGTAGTGTTTCTACTCCTTCCAGGACCCCAGCCATAAGGCTGAGGTCACCTCAGCCTTAACCTGCTCTCCCTCCTTGCCCCTGCTTTGAGGAGCCCTTTACGGTGCTTATCCTCCTGCCCATCTTCCTCTTCTTTTTTAATATAGTTGACATATAAATTGCATTAGTTCCAGGGGTACAACATAATGATTTTACAGTTGTCTCTACTGCGAAATGATCTCCTGACTCAGTCTAGTGAACAGTTTTTTCTGTGATGTGTGTGATGAAAACTCTTTTTTAAAGATTTATTTATTTGGTGGGGGGGGGTGAAGGGCAGTGGCAGAGGGAGAGGGAGAGAAAGTCTCTCCAACAGACTCCCTGCTGAGCACGGAGCCCAGTGGGGCTCGATCTCCCGACCCCGAGAGCATGACCTGAGCTGAAACCAAGAGTCAGATGCTCAACTGACTGTGTCACCCAGACTCCCCTGCATTGAAGACTTTTAAAGTCTACTCCCTTAGCAACTCTCAGATATACAATACAGTATTATTAACTGCAGCCTCCAAGCCATACGTGACATCCCAGGCTCTACTTATTTTCTAGCTGCACGTTTGTACCTTTTGATCCCTTCATCTGGTTCACCCACCCCCGACCTCCAACCCCCTGCCTCCGGCAGCCACCAATCTGTTTTCTGTATCTGTGAGCTCAGACTTTTACATTCCTCCTATAAGTGAGATCATATAGTGTTTGTCTTTCTCTGACTTACTTCACTCAGCCTAATGCCTTCCGGGTCCATCTGTGTCATCACAAATGGCAGACTTTCCTTCTTTTTTATGGCTGAGTAATAGTCCATCTTATACATAAACTATTCCATTGGCCCTTGAGCAACATGGGTTCAAACCATGCAAGACCACATACCTGTGGATGTTTTTAAAGGACCAACAGCAAAAGCTACAAGGCGTTGATTCATGACTGCCCACCCCATTCTCCACAGAACCAAATCGAAGGTGACTGGCACAGAGGTTGCACCTGCTGCCCTCTGAGGGGCCAGGGAGATCCACAGAGGCCCCAACAGCCCCTGGGCAGGACTGGGCAGGCCTGCAGGTTACCTCATGTGCCCTCTGGCTGGTCAAGTCAGGCACCTAGGGCTGGCAGGCAGAAGGCTGAGCTGACGCGGCAGAGGGTGCCCAGAGAGCAGGGATATTGTGGTATAGATGGCTCCCAGCATCTTCCTCCCCGGAGTCCTTCCCATGCCAGTCTCTGGGGCTGCTCAGGGCCACTCCCAGTCTCTGTGGGAAGCCCTGCCCACAGTGGTGCCCCAGCCCCGTGACTTCCTGAGGCTGATGCCTCCCTGTGTGGCACAGCTGCCCATAGCCAGCTATAACTTCGGCCCCTGTGGCTGCCCATGTCCTGCCCAATGGCTGCCACTGCGGAGCCCAGACCACCAGGCCACACACAGCGCCATCCTGGGACCCTGCTTGACTACATGCAGATTTTTTTCAATGAATATATGTACAGTACTATAAGTATATTTTTTCTCCCGTATGATTCTATTAATATCATTTTTTCTTTAGCTTTCTTTTTGTAAGAATACAGTATATAATACATATAACATGCAAAATACATGTCAGTGGATTATGCAGGTTATTGGCGAGACTCCTGGTCAACAGTAGGCTATTAGCAGTTAAGTTGCCAGGGAGCCAAAAGTGAAGCAATAACTCCCACTTTGTTCAAGGAACAACAGCACACACCACGTTTTCTTTACCCATTCATCCATCAAAGGACACTTAGGTTGCTTCTACGTCTTGGCTATGGTAACTAACTACGTCTTGGCTGCAATGAACATGGGGTGCACCTACCTTTTCAAGATAGTGAGGAACCTCCACACTGTTGCCTAGAGTGGCTGCCCCGATTTACCTTCCCCTTATCCATTTACCAACACTGGATGAGGGCTCCCCCTTCTTTTCGTCATCATTGATAACAGCCATTCTAACAGGTGTGACGTCCTACTGTGGTTTTGATTTGACTTGCATTTTGCTGATGGTGAGTGATGCCGAGCATCTTTTCACATACCTGTTGGCCATCTGGATGTCGTCTTTGGAAACATGTCTCTTCAGGTTCCCTGCACGTTTTTCAATAGAACTGTGGTGTGCTTTGGGAGGGGGTGTTTTGGTTTTTGGTTTTGGGGGAGTGTTTGTTTTATCTTATTGCTATTGAGTCGCATGAGTTCTTTGTGTGTTTTGGATAATAACCCTTTATCAGATACAGAATTTACAAATATTTTCTCCCATTCCATGGGTTGCTTTTTCATTTTGTTTATGGTTCCCTTTGCTGCATGAAAGCTCTTTCATTTGATGAAGTCCCACTTGTTAGATTTTGCTACCTGGGCTCGTCTGACAGATACTTTAACTATGGTTTATTTTTTTTTACATGTTTTAATGTGTATGAAATTTTCTTTCATCTGTATGTGCTGCGCACGTGTGCTTGAATGGGGACCTCGCACAGCATGTGTGTGTGTGTGTGTGTGTGTGTGTGCGCGCCTGCATGTGCACGCACATGTGTGCTTACTAGGTTCCCAAACAACTGAGGCCCTGAGGTACTCCCTGAGGTTGGCCCATTGCTTCTTCCCCCAAGGATCCAATGTCTCCCATTTACATAGAACAGGATCTTCTCCTACAAGAATCATCCCCATCATTGTATATAGATGGCAAAATTAAGAGGTTCAAGTTCTAAGTCGTGCAGGTGACTAGCAGCAGGGCAGGCACTAGAAACCAGGTCTCCTGATCCCAAGAGGGATGCAGGCCTTCCAGGGACTCCAAACTACGAAGGCCGAGGAAGGGCTCCCAGACACCATGGACCCTCCTGCCCTGCAGCTGAGTCCTCCCCATCTCTCCCCTCCCATGCATAAATAGTCTTGTCCCCTGAAAAAGAGGGGGCGTACCCTTTGCCAGCTCCCCTTAAAGTGTCCAGGGAGGTAAAGTGTGCCTGTCAATCCTTTTACAGGAAGAGAATTTTTTTAAAATTTTTTTATTTTTTATAAATATATAATGTATTTTTATTCCCAGGGGTACATGTCTGTGAATCACCAGGTTTACACACTTCACAGCACTAACCATAGCACATACCCTCCCCAATGTCCATTAACCCCACCCCCCTCTCCCGATCCCCCTCCCCACAGCAACCCTCAGTTTGTTTTGTGAGATTAAGAGTCACTTATGATTTGTCTCCCTCCCAATCCCACCTTGTTTTCTTCTTTTCCTACCCCCCAAACCCCCATGTTGCATCTCCACTTCCTCATATCAGGGAGATCATATGATAGTTGTCTTTCTCCGATT
>PISX010000334.1:0-38176 GCA_004024625.1 Mellivora capensis
TGCCCACTTGCGTCTTCTGCCCCCGTAGAGATCCTGACATCCCACTGGCGTCTTCTGCCCCCGTAGAGATCCTGACGAGTAGAATTTTGATCTCAGGCTGATTTCATGAGTGATCGGAGTTCCTTGGTAGGTAATCAGCTCACTTTAGGGGACAGGTTGAACCAGAGCATCCTCCTAGTTCCCCGCCATCTTGTCTCCCACCACATTAATTTTAAAAAAGATAAAAACCGCACCATCTTTTCAATAGATGCAGAAAAAGCATTTGATAAAGTACAACATCCATTCATGATAAAAACCCTCAACAAAGGGAGGTTTAGAGTCAACATAATAAAGGCCATGTATAAAAAATATAGCTAATATCATCCCACATGATAATATCATGGGGGAAAATTGAGAGCTTTTCCTCCATGGTAAGGAACAAAACATGGATGTCCACACTCATCACTATTATTTAACATAGTACTGGAAGTCCTAGCTATGGCAATCATACAAGGGAAAAAAAAGACATCTAAATTGGCAAGGAAGAAATCAAATCTTTACTATTTGCAGATGACATATTTGATATAGAAAACCTCAGAAGACTCTACCAAAAAACTGATAGAACTGATACATGAATTAAGTCACAGGAATACAGAGCAATGTACAGAAATCTATTGGATTTCTATATACCCATAATGAAGCAGTAGAAAGAGAAATCAAGGAATCGATCCCATTTACAACTGCACCCAAACCCCTAAGAGACCTAGGAATAAACCTAATGAAAAAGGTAAAAGATCTGTACTCGGAAAATTATGACACTGAGGAAAGAAATGGAAGATAGCACAAAGAAACGGAGAAACAATCCAGACTTGTGGATTGGTAAAACAAGTACACTACCCAAACCAATCTACACATTTAATGCAATCCCTATCAAAATACCACCAGTATTTTTCATGGAGCTAGAACAAACAATCCTAAATTTTGTATAGAACCACAAAAGACCCTGAATAGCCAAAGCAACATTGAGGAAGAAAAAGCAAAGCAGGAGGCATCACAATTCTGAATTTCAAGTTATATTAAAAAGTTGTAGTTAGCAGAACAGTATGGTACTGACACAAAAACAGACACATAGATCCATGGAACAGAACAGAAAGGCCAGAAATAGGGGTGCCTGGGTGGCTCAGTGGGCTAAGCCTCTGCCTTCGGTTCAGGTCATGATCTCGGGGTCCTGGGATGGGGCCCCACATCGGGCTCTCTGCTCAGCAGGGAGCCTGCTTCCCTCTCTCTCTCTCTGCCTGCCTCTCTGCCTACTTGTGATCTCTGTCAAATAAATAAATAAAATCTTAGAAAAAAAGGCCAGAAATCAATCTACAGATAAATGGCCAATTAATCTTTGACAAAGCAGGAAAGAATATCTAGTGGAACAAAGAATCTCTTCAAAAAAAATGGCGCTGGGAAAATGGGTCACTTTCTTACACTATACACAAAAATAAATTCAAAATGGATGAAAGACCTAAACGTGAGACTTGAAACCATTAAAGTCCTACAGGACAACACAGGCAGTAACCTCTTTGACACTGGCTATAGCAACTTCTTACTAGATATGTCTCCTGAGCAGGAAAAACAGAGGCAAAAATAAACTATTGGGACTTGATCAAAATAAAAACTTCAGCACAGTGAAGGAAACAATCAACAAAACTAAAATGGCAACCTACAAATGGGAGAAGATATTTGAAAATGACTATCTGCTAATAGGTTATTATCCAAAATGCATCAAGAACTTATAAAACTCAACACTCCCCCCCAAAATAATCTAATTGAAAAAATGGGCAGAAGACATGAATAGACATTTTTCCAAGGAAGACATCCAGATGGCCAACAGACACATGAATAGGTGCTCAACATTACTCATCATCAGGGAAATGCAAATCAAAACTATAATGAGATACCACCTGACACCTCAAGACAGGAAACAACAGGTATTGGCAAGGATCTGAGAATGGGGAAGTTTCTTACACTACTGGTGGGACTGCAAGCTGGTACAGCCACTCTGGAAAACAGTATGGAGTTTCCTCAGAAAATTAAAATGAGAACTGCCCTACAATCCACAATTGTACTACTAGGTATTTATCCCAAAATACAAAAAAAAAAAAAAACCCAAAAAACAAAAAACCCAACAGCCAAAAAAAACAACAAACAACAATTTGAAGGCATATATGCATCCTAATGTTTGTAGCAACATTATCTACAATAGCCAAATTATGGAAAGACCCCAAATGTCCACTAACTGATGAACGGATAAAGAAGTGGTATGTGTGTATGCATGCATGTATATATATACATACACACACACATAATGGAATATATACAGTATTCATATTCGATGGAATATTCCTCAGCCATTAAAAAATGAAGTCTTTCCATTTGCAAGGAAATGAACGGAGCTAGAGAGTATTACACTAAGTGAGGTAAGTCAGTCAGAGAGAGACAAATACCATATAATTTCACTTATCTGTGGAATTTAAGAAAAAAAAATGACCAAATGAGAAAGGAGAGAGAGAGAGAAAAGAAAAGGTGGGGGAGGGCAAACCAAGCAACAGACTCTTAACTACAGAGAAAAAACTCATAGATACCATAAATGAGGGAGGCAGGGAGATGGGTTAAATAGGTGAGGGGATTAAGGAGTACACTTGGTGGGACGAGCACTGAGTTCTGCATGGAATTGTTAAACCACTATATTGTACACCACGGTCTAATATTACACTCTGTGTTAACCAACTGGAATTAAAATGATAACACTTAAAAAGGAAAAGAAAAAAAAAAGGAAAAAAAAAAGAAAAAAAAAGAAGAAAAAATAAAAAAAGAAAAAAAAAGGAAAAAAAAATATTATGTCTAATGTTGTCAATGTACATGAATCACACTTATCATTAAAAAAAAAATATATATATATATATATATATAAAATTTTGGGGAACCTCCATACTGTTTTCCAGAATGGCTGCACCAATTTGCATTCCTGCCAACAATGTAAGATGATTCCCCTTTCTCCACATCCTTGCCACCACCTGTTTCCTGTGTTTTTTATGTTAACCATTCTGAGAGGTGTGAGTTGCTATCTCATTGTAGTTTTGATTTGTATTTCCCTGATGATGAGTGACCCATCATGATGTCTTAAAATTTATTCAAACATATAAATTCTTCTACACATTTTTACCATATTTCCATCAACTCTTATGTTCCTACCTATAGTCTGTTAGGACTTTATCAATAGGTTATGGTTTTACAGTAGGGCAAGGGAAGTGTTCCTCAGCCAGACTTAATATCCAGTCCCATAAACCATTCAGTTAAACTTAACAGGATTTCTTTAGAGAATATCAGATTAAACATTACGACTTTCACAATCCTATCAACCCTATGTTTTTAGTTCTCTTAATGCAATTGTAACAGGTGTAGGGCTTCATGAATGGGTTTTGGCACCAAAGACTCGGAACTATAGAGAAATGATGGTTATCAGAAGGAACATACTGGGGGGATGGGTTAAATGGGCGATGGGGATTAAGGAGTGCACTTGGGATGAGCACTGGGTGTTGTACATAAATGCTGAATCATGAAATTGTACACCTGAACTAATATTACATAATATTACACTGTTTTTAAATAAAAGCTTGAAAAAAATAAATAGAATTTTTTGGAAGCCTTAGATTTAGAATGAAAGATTTAAAAAGCGAATTTTAGGAAAGCAGGGATACAATGACACAATCTTTGCATGAAAACCCGTTGGCATTCTTTCAACAATTTTAACACATCATTCAGCAAGAGAAAGTCTGTGTTAATACAGACTCTGTGCTTTCAGAGAAATTAACACTTCAGCAGATGTCAATGATGCTTTTTTTCCCTTCTAGTGATGGCCTTGCTGAAATTCCAGCTTTAGAGTAAGTTTTCTAAATGCACATCCATAAAACATATAAGGATTCTAATGAAGATGTATTGTAGGAAATGTCTAAATTACCCAGTTTGAGGGGAAAAAAGAGAAAGTAAAAATTAAATGCAGGGGGATGAAATAGATGAATGTCTGTGGTTGGTGTTATTGTTCACTTTTTTTTGTGTGTTTTTTTTTTTTGTCCTTAGATTAGAGCTTTCTTTATAGCGTGCCATAAATACATATTTCTATTTTATAATGTATGTGCTATTGCACCATGGGTGACCAAAGGGAGTTTTTCTTGTTGACTGCTAACTGTCCATCTTACTGACAGTGCTGGAAATGAACAGGGAGGCAAACCTGAAATAGGTTATCAATCCTGGAGAGATTAATCTGCTCAGAACGAGGGTCTCCATTGCTCTGAGACTGGTCTGGATCAGTACAATTATAAGGTCAATCCTGAGAGAGAAGATCCAGAACCTGGGGGAGGGAGAATTAGCACAAAGCTGGAGACAAATTCAGACAGTGAGAAATAGTGGTAGGCTCTGACCTGGAATGGTATTTTACATAACTGCTTCATTCTTCCTTTCTTTAGATGTGAGAGACATTGTAATTGGATAGCATAAATTTTCAAGTCTCCCTTTTGGCTATGGGGAAAAGCGTACAAAATCTGATTAGATTTTACACTCAGCTTTAGCCTTTTCTTGTTTCCCTTCTGTGAGTCAAGAGAATTATATATGAACACTAACTAACTGTCGAGGGGTTAGAGATATCTATTATTAATCACCCATGAGTTCAGAAATACAACCTATTTTAGGATCCATACTCTAATTTTCTCATTTTCCTTTGGGTAGGGAGAGAGTGAACCAATGGCACAAATTAAAATTCTTGTTCCACAAGGGAAAACAAAGTCCAAGAATCAAGCTGTTTTTCTTTGATCACCAAAAATAATCTGAGCTCCAGCTGGTCAGTATCCATTACGGATTTCCCTCCTAGTGCAAAAGCTGATGAGAGGAGGGTATGATAGCCCTTGGATAGAGACAACATTACCTTGCAGTCTCCTGCATCCCCAGCCTAGCACATCCGTGCCAGAGAGGACTCTAAGGAAAGGATCTGATGGCACTTTTTAAATTCCCTAGAATCTATACTGCGTGGGACTCCTTACTGTTTGGTATTTTACAGACCAAAACCCTAAATAGCCCGACAGTTTTCTAGTTAATCGGATTATTTTAGGCAGCCAGATTCAATAATTCAGTTCCCAGATGGGATACGATGGACCCAAATGACCTGGTTTGGTGGCTTGCGATCATCCAGTTGGCACACACAGTGCCAGAGCTCGACATCATGGCAGTGTCACACTTTTGGAACCACCATTTCGAGTGTCGGTTCCGTGGGACCCAGGCTGGCTCCCGCCATGAATGAGTTGAGTCACACACGTGTTGCTGGCTCACATCCTCCTTGACTGCCAAAAATCCCGTCAGAGGAGGAGATGAAAGACAGCGGGGTTGGTAGAGATGGCATTTTGAAGGGTTGGCCAGAGTCACGCCTTCACTGCGAAGGAGGAACAGGAATATCTCAGGAATTAGTGAAAACTGATCATTTCCCTGACTTTCTCAGCCTCACTGGGGACTTGAGTTAAAGTAGCCAAAGGATGAACGCGGCATTGGCTCTCTGATTGGGTCTAGTGTTTCTCAGGAATCCTATTAGAATTTTCACTCGCAGAGTCATGGGGAGCCAGCAAGTCTGCTCAAAAGCCACACACACCACCCTGGCAGGTTCTGGTTGGCAGAGCGGCCAGAGTGGCCCCGAGCCCGGGCTCAGTGGCCAAAGCTGCCCCAGCTTGGCTGTGGAGACGGGCATGGTCTGCAGCTCAGCACAGCCCTGGTTCCAGGCATTTTTGGCTGCCCAGACTTAATTTCTGTTTTCAAAAATATCCCTGAAGCAAGCAGTGAGCAGTCCCTAAGAGATCTTCTGTATATTTTCCCCTCTCCTTTTATAGTATCCCGATCTTTCTTGTTTTTGTTTTCTTTTCCACAGTTTCAAGTATAACACTCAACTCTGAGTAAAGCTGTGACACTCAGTTGTTATCAAAACTGAACTGAAGGAATCAAGTCATAGACTGAGCATATCCCTCAACAATTTTTTGTCATTGCTGCCCTTGGAACCGCAAACTGCCCAGGTACACACCATATAAAACTGCATGTTTATGAAGATTGAATTTGTCACTATAACCTGAACATAAAAAATGAATGCGCAGCCCTAAGCAATTTTAATCTACCAAGGTAAAAAACAACAACAACAACAAAATAATCTAATATCTATTTAAGGTATAAAAGAAGGTATGTATAAGAAAGTCAGTTTGAAAAATGATGAAACAAGACAGGAAAAGGAAATTGTCTTAAATTGAAGCCAAATTTGTACTACTTATAACAAACTTTAATTCTAATTAAAAATATTTGATTGAGGAAAAGCAATGTTACATGGTTGTCAGAAGATTGTTTTAGTTCATATTTTATCTAGGAAGTTAGAGATTTTCTGATGTCTGGGTGGCTCAATTGGTTAAGTGTCTGCCTTGGGTTCAGGTCATGATCCCCGGGTCCTGGGATCAAGTCCTATGTTGGATTCCCTGCTCAGGGGGGAGTCTGCTTCTCCCTCTACCCTTCACCCAGCTCATGCTCGCACTCTCTCTCTCAAATAAATAAATAAAACCTTTAAAAAAAAAAAAGAAACTATTACTGTATGGTAATTAACATAACAACAACAACAACAACAAACAAATTATAGATTTACAAAGCCTCCCCTCTGCCCCAAGATCATTTAGGTCCCACTTCGTATCTGCCTAAACAAGGCATTCTGAAAATCTTTATTTTTTTAATGGGATTATTTTTTTAAGGATTTATTTATTTATTTGTCAGAGAGAGAGAGAGAGCGCACACAAGCAGGGGGGAGTGGCAGGCAGAGGGAGAAGCAGGCTCCCTCCCTGTTTCTGGAGGCCGACTGGGAGCTGGAGTCTGAAACTCTGAGATCATGACCTGAGATGAAGGCAGACGCTTAACTGACAGCCACCCAGGCATCAGATAGTCTCTGTCTTGATAGTCTATGTGCCTCGTATAGTTGGGAGGCTAAAATATCAAAAATTATACTAGTCTCTTACTATTCTTTATTCACTCTTTAATTAAAAAAATCCTTCTTGGTCCATTCAAGAGAGTTCAGTACTTAAGTTCAGAGCAATACCAAGAATCAGTGATTATGGACACACTGGAGTGGTGTGCTAGGATTTACAGATCCTGGATTTCACTATAATTATATTTTCTTGCTATCTTTCCCCCCACTTCTAGTCTTATACAGTATCTCAACCCCATCATGATTAAGTTTTTTTTTTTTCTTTTTAAGTAATCTATATACCCAAAGTGGGGCTCGAACTCACAACCCTGGATCAAGAGTTCCATGCTTCACCAACTAAACCAGCCAGGTGGCCCTAGGATAGTTATTCTTGACAGATAGTATGGATTTCAGAATCTTGAAAGGATTCTTGAATTGTTAAAACAAGGCTACAAAGAATGGTATTTGGTTCAGGAGAAGAGGAAATTCTCAATATCTGAAGGGATCAGAAGAACCGCAGTGTCTTCAGGATACCTGTTACGAAAGCCCCTGGGTTGGGACTTTCTAGTCAATGACTCTCAAATGAGAAGCTTTTGTAGAGATGACTAACGCAGTCCCAGACACAATCCTCTTTCTGACTAGAATACCTGTATCTTTGGTACCCAAGTAGGCCTTGTCCTTTGTGTTAGATTGTTGGCTTACTCTACAATATCCATAATTACCTAATATTTTTAAAAAAATCTTTTTACCTATCTCTGTTTTCTCCACACATCTCTGGACTCTGGGTCAACATGACACCAATTATATACATTCACAGAGACTCAACAGCTTCCTGACCTTCATTTTCATCTTATCCTTGGCAAAAAGCAAAGAAAAATGAAAGTTCATGAAAACAAGGAAACACTGGGCTGGAAGGGTACTGAGGACAGATATGCTGGGAACTAATATTAGATACAGAACAAGACACTACTATTTAATGTTCTATCTAGAATATCCCAGAATATTCAACACACAGAAACTCCCATTACATTAAATTGTTATTATTTTAACAAAATCAGACTACATGAGCCTGTCAGAAAGGCTGTATCCTCCTAGTAATTTCATATGCCATCGGTACTGTGATCCTTAGCAGTGGGCTGTTACTAAGTATGAGGCTATGGGAAATGCCTAGAGTGTCCTCCTATTTTATGGATGTTTTGAAAAGACACGCTTTCTATTCTGGCTGCCAAATAAGCAAACGGATTATATAAAAACGGTCAAAAACAAGCAAAAGTTGCTACATTAACCTCCCTGAACTGCCACTGATCTTTGTGTTTTAAATCCTGGTGATCCAGTATATTCCATTTGCTACTGTACCTTCAGATGGGCTGTCACAGGTGCAGTTCCTAGTGCCGGCTAGCACTGCTCAGAGATCCAAGTGTTCTCAGTGTGAACTGAGGGGTTCAACAAGGTACAACCCTATAAGCTTATGTTCTCCTAGGGCTGGGAGTGAGGGGTTTGCTACCAAAACTCAAAGGGTATGTCACTGTCCTCTCCAAGCTGCTCCCCAGGGCCAGCTTCCAGGTGAAGATATGAAGCAAGCGAAATGTGCTTTTGGTTCTTAAGTGTTCTTCTTTTTATTCTTCCCCATCTGTAAGCATTCACTTTCCTTGGCTTAACCCTTTCAAAATTTACTCTTAGAAGAGTTCCTTGAAATCTTTTTAAGTTATAGTATGAAATTCTGTGTGTCACCTCTCCCACAGTGTGGTTTGTATGTTAATTTCTAGTGCTAATAATAGCATGAAATGCTCTGCCTCTTTTGAGGAATTCCATGCATCATTGGGCAGGTTAGGAAGAGATTTCTGAAGGAAACAAATAAACAAAAAAAGCCTTCTGGGCACCCTGTAACATACCTTGAGTTCACAGGCACACTCATACACTCAAATATAGTAAGGCACAAGGAAATGTTAACATGGAGCCCCTCTCCAGGGTATGTTAGGAAGCCTGATAACAATCATGTGTATGTTTCTCATTAAATTCTGTTCTGCAGTAAGTCAGACTCAAGAGAGAGGTCAAGTTATTTCATCAAGGTCACACAATTACTCAGGATCAGATCCAGGATAACAAGCTCAGCCAGCATTCAGTCTCTTTTCTCCATGTATTCTAATTATTTTTTGTTGATTTGAGTTTGTACTCAAAGTGTTAATAGGCCTGAAATCCACACAAAAATAAGGCAGAGACCAAGTGGGAAAACTTAAATGTAAAATCATCTCAGAAATCCCAGAGGGAAACCAGACTGATTTCAATGTCTGAAAGTCTTCATTTTTTTTTTTTTTTCATTTCTAAAGAGACACTTCATTTATCATCCCTGTGTCATCTCTTGCTTTGGTTAACGGATGGTGGTGTTACTCTGATTACTGACGGATCTCTCATCGCTTCTGTGCTATGAGGCATGAAACATTTCACATCACGCAACATGACCTTCTCACCATGGAGTAACTAAATATTTATTTCCCTAGAAATGTTCAGCAGGACCTAGGTGTTTTGTTTGCATACTTTCCAACTTCTCTTTGATTCATTTCATTATTACTATCAGCATTTTATCACAAAACTATTTTCTTGTAGATCATAGGCAAAACTATTCTAGTCTTCTCATGAACTCTTCTGCATTCTCTACTCCCTACTGCAGTGAGTGTCCTAACCTTAGATGGGCATAGAGGTATGCAGCACAGGTTAAGAAGCCCCTGAGGGTGACACTTCTCAATGTTTCACCTTCCTTCCTCATTTACTGCTCTTTAACTACCCATGTTCACAGCAACAAAGAAAGGCTGTAAACATTTCATATCTCAATTATTGCTGTATTAAGCTAAGAGTATTTTATTTTTTAGAGATTTTACTTATTTGACAGAGAGAGAGAGATCACAAGTAGATGGAGAGGCAGGCAGAAGGAGAGGGGGGAGCAGGCTCCCCGCCGAGCAGAGAGCCCAATGCGGGGCTTGATCCCAGGACCCTGAGGTCATGACCTGAGCCAAAGGCAGAGGTTCAACCCACTGAGCCACCCAGGCACCCCAAGCTAGGAGTATTTTAAAACTACTGAAATAGTTGACTTCCACCAGTAAGGCAGGTTATGCAGTTTGAAAATTGTCTGCTTTCGTCTATGTAGCAAGTATTAATGACCTCCTATTACCTATGCCACGCATTGTTCTTGAGCTAGGGAAACAACAGTGAACACAAGATGGGTCTCTGCTCTCCAGCAGCGGAGCTGGGAGATTGCTATTAGTCAAATGAGAATGCAAAAGCGTGTATGATCACTACTGGAGGTATGTGTTCTCTTGAGGGAGGAAAGGAGGGAAGAAAGGGAGGAAGGAGAGGAAGGGAAGGAAAGGAAGGACTGGGAGCTTATAATGAAAGACCCTGGCCTGGAATGAGAATTTGAGGAGGAGAAAGCTGCCAGAGAAAGAGGGACCTCAAAGCTGAGATCTGAAGGATGATTAGTGTTGATATGGGGGAGTAGGAGGGAGAAGAGCCTTACAGATAAAACAGCACAGTCAGAGGCCTGGCATTTGGAAAAAGAATGGAGAGGTTAGAAATTGAGAGACGGCAGTTTGGCCTGAGCTCACAGACCAAATGAGAGAGTGATGATGAATGAGACTGGGGAGACAAGCAAGAGCCAGGCCAGGTGGACAAGTGAGCAGAGTTGAGGATGCTGTTCCTCACTTCAGGAGAAATGAGGAGATACTACAAGGCTTTAAGCACCGAGGTAACATGACTGATTGGCTTTGCATTTTGAAAAAAATTCATTCTCATTCCTGCCAGAATTTTTGCTTGGTGGAAGAAAACTCAATTACCAGTTTTGTTCTCTAATGTCCAATTACTGTTAAGATTTGATGGGAGAGCGAAAATGAGGAATGTAGTCTACACAGTGCTATTAGGAAGTTAATTTCTTCCTTCTGTCCTTCTTTCCTTGAACAGATACTATTAAAGTTGTATTATTCCAATAGATAAAAGCTATTTGGAAAAGGCATTCACTAAGTTTCACTTATGAAGATGTATAGAAAACTTTGAGAATAAAGAGTTATAAATAATAAGCAATGGCCAAATACAAATTTATAAGCTAGAAGCAAATTTCCTTCTCAAATGAATAAAATGCTGTAACGAGAAGACATGACATACTTCTATATTTGCAAAAACATTCTAATTATCTGTGGAATGTTTTCCCAAGATATATGGATGTTTTATAGAAGCACAGGATCAAAAGGAGCCTCTTTACCTGGGCAGAGATGCACCAAAACAAACTGGATAAATGTATGTATTTCTCTCTGTGGTAAAAAGAGGCTCATATTTAGTGATTTTTTTCATTTATTAAACACATTTTTATAGATGTCAGCTTTGTTTCAGGTGCTGGTCTAGAGATAAAGCAGAGAACTGACAAGAGTTTTTGTTCTAATGAGGCTTTTATTTTGGGTGGCTTAGATAATAAAGAGATAATCAAGGCAATATAAGATATGTCAGATGGTACAAATGGGGATGGGATTTCAAAACTGGGACTGGGGGTTTGATACATATTTACTTCTAATTCCCAAGGGACTAATTTATAAATAAAATTTATAACATCACTGCCAGTAAGGTTTTCTCTCACTATACTTGTACCTACACACACACACACACACGTATGTACGTACATATACATGTACATGCATATGTACATATGTATTTGGAGAAAAACTTCACTGCTGAAGTGGCATTTGAGCAGGTCAAAATGTTGACACCCTAAATCAAAGAAAATTTTAAAAATCCCTGTCAAAATGTTCTCTCCACTCATTGGGGAAAGACTCACAAGATCACTTTTATTGTTGATTTTTTTAAACATGTTTCCTTGGTAATTGATACCGGAAAACTCACACCACTAGTAACTCACCCCCAACTGCCACCCTCCCCCCTCTTCTGGTTTTATTCTTAATTGCTTGTGGCTGATCTACTTCTGGCTCTGCCTGGAGTGCCTGCTATTTGATGATTATGGATGCTATGAATAGCATGTTTGGGCAAAGATCCACTTCATTTGCAACACAATTTAATTATAAAAGAACTTTTAAAACTAGTGTTTCCTTGCTAATTCCTTTCTCAAACTTGGTTTCTCTTTTTTTGTTTAGCAGATGTGTTTTCATTACACACCCATTTGGCAATTTTGAAACAAGTTCACAACAGAGCCCATTTTCTAAACAAGTCTGCACAAATATGCAAACTGTGAACTTGACATTCAACTCTGCAGCTGCAACAACTAAAGAATAGAGTTTTAAAAATTACCATCATGAGATTGAAAATTAAAATTCATTTTCAGGGCAGTATCATCAAATACTATTACCTGTCTTGATTCCCAGAAACAGAATGATAATATATTTATTTGTAATAGCAACGATTACAAAGTATTTATCTAAATATGTACTTCACAAGAGTATGAAATGTGAAAATATGTCAAGTCAAATATAAGCATATTAAAAATTGCTTTCATTGGTTTTAAAGTTACAAGTCTGTCACTGGTTATTCTATAGAATTCTCTTTAATGCATTGAATTATTCAAAGTACACTTGTAAATTTATATTACAAGGCATATATACTGTGTTAATAAATGAATTCAATGATGAAAGTGATGTGAGTGAAATACTAATGTGAAGTTATTCTATACAGGGCATTGGAATAAGGAAGCAAAAATACAAAAAAGAATGTGGCAAGGCACACTCATTCAAATCTGGCATTCAAGATGTGACTTTTTTTTTTTTTTTAATATTTTATCTATTTATTTGACAGAGAGAGAGAGAGAGAGAGAGAGCACAAGTAGGCAGAGCAGCAGGCAGAGAGAGATGAAGAAGCAGGCTCTCCACCGAGCAGGGAACCTGATGTGGGCCTTGATCCCAGAACCCTGGGACCATGACCTGAGAAAGGCAGCCATTTAACCAACTGAGCCACCCAGATGCCCCAAGATGTGATAATTTCTTGAGCACAAGTACTGAAGAAATACTGATAATTATAGGGTCCTCAACTGTCCTCAGAGATCCTTAAAATTAAAAAACACTGCAAATAAACAGTCTACCCTCTGGTTTGCATAGCTTTCGATAATGTTTGATATATTAAGTAATATGTTAAGGAAAATCAATTAAGCTGACATTTTACTGTGGCAGTCATGTCTATTTAGGACATGATATTCAACTCTTTCACTTAAAAGGAGTATATGTAAGTTTAAAATTTTTATTTATTTTTGGACTAATATCAGACTATCCAAGGAGCAATTCAGGAACCTACTGAATATTATAGATGTGATTTAAATACTTTTTTTTTTCTTCTGTGGACTTCTGAATGGCATGATGCAGAAAGTGTGATTCAAAAACAGTTGTTAGGGTGCCTGGGTGGCTCAGCTGGTTAAGCAACTGCCTTTAGCTCAGGTCATGATCCTGGAGTCCTGGGATTGAGCCCCCCATTGGGCTCCCTGCTCAGGGGGAAGTCAGTTTCTACCTCTGACCCTCCTCCTACCTCATGCTCTCTCTCGAGTAAATAAATAAAATCTTAAAAAACAAAAAACAAAAAACAACCAGTTGTTAAATATGGTATGAATTAGAGTCATGACTAAAACAAGTTAAATTCCCTGGAGTTATGAAAGATAAATTATGAATGGTAAGTCACACATAAGATAATTTACACATAAAATTTTCCTGTCCTTTTATAAGCCATGTCAGTGAAAGGTAAGGTCACATTGGAAATGTTGTTGTTACCCAGAGATTAAGAAAATGGGAGGGAGGTATTGAATTTAGTTCCCAGGTTATATTTTAAGTAGGTGTTGACTCTTGGAAAGAAACTTTCTTTCTCATTCATAAGGTCCACAATAATGTTATAACTTGCCCTTATTTGTCTGCTGGATAGCAATTAATGATTAATTACAGATTTTCCAAATTTTTTAATAGTTAACCATGGGAGATAGTGATGCTAACTTAGCACTTCATCATGTTTTCTTTTCACATTAAGTTCCATCAAGTTTTAATTCTACTTAAGCTGAAATGAATGAACCACGCACTCAAGTATGATACCATGTCAGTGAGAAGTTAGTGTCTGACAATTAGGTGATAGCTGAATACTCATATTACTGAATACTGAATATTCATATTACTTTTGCATTTCACCTGTTGCCATATGTTATTTTGGCTGAAGTATCTAAAAAAAATCTGGCTTCACATAGATTTGTAGTAGCAAGAGGAAGGAATATTTTAGTAACCTTTCCAGATAATTGTGGATATTCTTTTCTGTTATCATACCAAAACTTGACATGTGACAGTTTTTTAAAGATTGGTTGCAACACAAAACCTGAAATTATATCAATGAGCTTTTCAAGATATTTTGTTATATTAAAATCCCTTATGTCTGTCTTATACTTTGAATAAATCTTTTACAGATGTGTGGTTGACTTTGTAGCACCATACATAGGTTGCTTGTAAACTATCAATTCAATGAGTAATGGATATTTTGCAGATGTTGAGATATTTCACTTTCTAATGTCAAAAAAATCACATTCACTAATATTCCCACAAATCCGATCAGAAATGTCTTTAGGGGAGAGGAGTCAAGATGGTGGAGAAGTAGCAGCTGAGACGACATCAGGTAGCAGGAGATCAGCTAGATAGCTTATCAAACCATTGCGAACACCTACAAATCCAACGGGAGATCGAAGAGAGGAAGAACTGCAATTCTGGAAACAGAAAATCGACCACTTTCTGAAAGGTAGGACCAGCGGAGAAGTGAATCGAAAGCGATGGGATGATAGACCGCGGGGGGAGGGGCCGGCTCCCGGCAAGCGGCAGAGCCACGGAGCACTAAATCGGGACTTTGAAAAGTCTGCTCCACGGAGGGACATCGCTCCAGAGGCTAAACCGGGGTGAAGCCCACGTGGGGTCAGCGTGGCCCCAGGTCCCGCGGGGTCACAGAAGGATCGGGGGTGTCTGAATGTCGCAGAGCTCGCAGGTATCGGAGCGGGGAAGCTGGCTACAGAGACAGAGCTGAGGAGTGAGCTCTCAGCTCGGGGTTACCTTGAACCGGTCGCAGGCTGGGTGAGCTCGGAGCGTGGCCAGAGGCCAGGGAGATGGGAGTGATTGGGGCTTTTCTCTGAGGGTGCACTGAGGAGTGAGACCCCGAACTCTCAGCTCCTCCAGGCCGGAGACTAGGAAGCCGCCATTTTCATCCCCGTCCTCCGGACTCTACGGAAAGCGCTCAGGGAACAAAAGCTCCCGAAAGCGAAACCGAGCAGATTACTTAGCCCGGTAAGGGCGGTGCAGCTCTGCCTCGGGCAAAGACACTTGAGAATCACTACAACAGGCCCCTCCCCCAGAAGATCAACAAGAAATCCAGCCAAGACCAAGTTCACTTAACAAGGAGAGCAGCGGAATCCCAGAGGAGGAGAAAGCAAAGCGCAGAATTCATGGCTTTCTCCCCATGATTCTTTAGCCTTGCAGTTAATTTAATTTTTTCTTTACTTTTCTCTTTTTCTTTTTCTGCTAATTTTTTTTAACTTTTACCCTTTTCTTTAACTTTTAACTAGTCTATCTTAACAATACCGTTCCAAAAAAATAATAATTTTTGAACCTTCATTATTATACTCATATTTTATCCTTCATAGTATTTAACTTTATTTTTTGTATTCACATAAGGGTTTTTTTTCTAAAAAATTTGGGGTACAACTTCTTCTAGTGGATCAAATATACCCTAAATCTAACTCCGGGCTTGTTCTAGTCTCCAGCCTGAGCAAATTCTCACCATTTTCTTTTTCTTTATTCTCCCAACCAACTTACTTTATCAACTCATTTTTTTAGAAATAAAAAAAAATTTTTTTTTTCATCTTTATAGGCATATTCTATCCCTTCATTGTATTTACACTTATATATGTTTTTCATTCTTTAAAATTTTGGGAGGTACTTTCTTCTAAGAGACCAAAATACCCCACAATTAAGTGGGTGACCCTGTTCTAGTCACCAGTCTAATATATATATATATATTTTTTCTTTTTTATATTTTTTTCTTTCATTTTTTTTTCTGAACTTTTTATCACCTCTCTCCCCTCCACCCCCCCCCCCCCCAATTTGGGGTCTCTTCTGATTTGGTTAAAGGGCATTTCCCTGGGGTATTTGCCACCCTTTTAGTATTTTATTTGATCCTTCATATACTCTTATCTGGAAAAAATGACAAGGCAGAAAAACTCACTACAAAAAAAAAGAACAAGAGGCAGTACCGAAGGCTACGGACCTAATCAATACAGACATTGGTAATATGTCAGATCTAGAGTTCAGAATGATGATTCTCAAGGTTCTAGCCGGACTCGAAAAAGGCATGGAAGATATTAGAGAAACCCTCTCTGGAGATATAAAAGCCCTTTCTGGAGAAAGAAAAGAACTAAAATCTAACCAAGTTGAAATAAAAAAAGCTATTAATGAGGTGCAATAAAAAATGGAGGCTCTTACTGCTAGGATAAATGAGGCAGAAGAAAGAATTAGTGATATAGAAGACCAAATGACAGAAAATAAAGAAGCTGAGCAAAAGAGGGACAAACAGTTACTGGACCACGAGGGGAGAATTCGAGAGATAAGTGACACCATAAGACGAAACAACATTAGAATAATTGGGATTCCAGAAGAAGAAGAAAGAGAGAGGGGAGCAGAAGTCATATTGGAGAGAATTATTGTAGAGAATTTCCTAATATGGCAAAGGGAACAAGCATCAAAATCCAGAAGGTGCAGAGAACCCCCCTCAAAATCAACAAGAATAGGTCCACACCCCGTCACCTAATAGTAAAATTTACAAGTCTTAGTGACAAAGAGAAAATCCTGAAAACAGCCCAGAAAAAGAAGTCTGTAACATACAATGATAAAAACATTAGATTGGCAGCATACTTATCCACAGAGATGTGGCAGGCCAGAAAGAATTGGCATGATATATTCAGAGCACTGAATGAGAAAAATATGCAGCCAAGAATACTATATCCAGCTAGGCTATCACTGAAAATAGAAGGAGAGATAAAAAGCTTCCAGGACAAACAAAAACTGAAAGAATTTGCAAACACCAAACCAGCTCTACAGGAAATATTGAAAGAGGTCCTCTAAGCAAAGAGAGCCTAAAAGTAGTAGATCGGAAAGGAACAGAGACAATATACAGTAACAGTCACCTTCCAGGCAATACAATGGCACTAAATTCATATCTCTCAATAGTTACCCTGAATGTTAATGAGCTAAATGCCCCAATCAAAAGACACAGGGTATCAGAATGGATAAAAAACCAAAACCCATCAATATGTTGCCTACAAGAAACTCATTTTAGACCCAAAGACACCTCCAGATTTAAAGTGAGGGGGTGGAAAACAACTTACCATGCTAATGGACATCAGAAGAAAGCTGGGGTGGCAATCCTTATATCAGATCAATTAGATTTTAAGCCATAGATTTTAAGCCAAAGACTATAATAAGAGATGAGGAAGGACACTACATCATCCTCAAAGGGTCTGTCCAACAAGAAGATCTAACAATTTTAAATATCTATGCCCCTAACGTGGGAGCAGCCAACTATATAAACCAATTAATAACAAAATCAAAGAAACACATCAACAACAATACAATAATAGTAGGGGACTTTAACACGCCCTTTACTGAAATGGACAGATCATCCAAGCCAAAGATCAACAAGGAAATAAAGGCCTTAAATGACACACTGGACCAGATGGACATCACAGATATATTCAGAACATTTCATCCCAAAGCAACAGAATACACATTCTTCTCTAGTGCACATGGAACATTCCCCAGAATAGATCACATCCTGGGTCATAAATCAGGTCTCAACCAGTATCAAAAGACTGGGATCATTCCCTGCATATTTTCAGACCACAATGCTCTGAAGCTAGAACTCAAAGAAGAAATTTGGAAAGAACCCAAATACATGGAGTCTAAACAGCATCCTTCTAAAGAATGAATGGGTCAACCAGGAAATTAAAGAAGAATTGAAAAAATTCATGGAAAGAAATGATAATGAAAACACAATGGTTCAAAATCTGTGGGACACAGCAAAGGCAGTCCTGAGAGGAAAATATATAGCGGTACAAGCCTTTCTCAAGAAACAAGAAAGGTCTCAAATACACAACCCAACCCTACACCTAAAAGGAGCTGGAGAAAGAACAAGAAAGAAAGCCTAAACCCAGCAGGAGAAGAGAAATCATAAAGATCAGAGCAGAAATCAACAAAATAGAAACCCAAAAAACAATAGAACAAATCAATGAAAATAGGAGCTGGTTCTTTGAAAGAATTAATAAGATTGATAAACCCCTGGCCAGACTTATCAAAAAGAAAAGAGAAAGGATCCAAATAAACAGAATCATGAATGAAAGAGGAGAAATCACAACCAATAACAAAGAAATACAAACAATTATAAGAAAATACTATGAGCAACTCTACATCAACAAATTTGACAATCTGGAAGAAATGGATGCATTCCTAGAGACATATAAACTACCACAACTGAACCAGGAAGAAATAAAAAACCTGAACAGACCCATAACCAGTAAGGAGATTGAAACAGTCATCAAAAATCTCCAGACAAACAAAAGCCCAGGGCCAGGCGGCTTCCCAGGGGAGTTCTACCACACATTTAAAGAAGAATTAATTCCTATTCTCCTGAAACTGTTCCAAAAAATAGAAATGGAAGGAAAACTTCCAAACTCATTTTATGAGGCCAGCATCACCTTGATCCCTAAACCAGTAAGGATCCCATCAAAAAAGAGAATTACAGACCGATATCCTTGATGAACACAGATGCGAAAATTCTCACCAAAATACTAGCCAATAGGATTCAACAGTACATTAAAAGAATTATTCACCACGACCAAGTGGGATTTATTCCAGGGCTGCAAGGTTGGTTCAACATCCACAAATCAATCAATGTGATACAACACATTAATAAAAGAAAGAACAAGAACCACGTGATACTCTCAATAGATGCCGAAAAAGCATTTGACAAAGTACAGCATCCCTTCCTGATCAAAACCCTTCAAAGTGTAGGGATAGAGGGCACATACCTCAATATTATCAAGGCCATCTATGAAAAACCCACCGTAAATATCATTCTCAATGGAGAAAAACTGAAAGCTTTTCCATTAAGATCAGGAACACGGCAGGGATGTCCATTATCACCACTGCTATTCAACATAGTACTAGAAGTCCTAGCCTCAGCAATCAGACAACAAAAAGAAATTAAAGGCATCCAAATCCGCAAAGAAGAAGTCAAACTATCACTCTTCGTAGATAATATGATACTATATGTGGAAAACTCAAGAGACTCCACTCCAAAACTGCTAGAACTTGTACAGGAATTCAGTAAAGTGTCAGGATATAAAATCAATGCACATAAATCAGTTGCATTTCTCTACATCAACAACAAGACAGAAGAACGAGAAATTAAGGAGTCAATCCCATTTACAATTGCACCCCAAACTGTAAGATACCCAGGAATAAACCTAACCAAAGAGGCTAAAAATCTATACTCAGAAAACTATAAAGTACTCATGAATGAAATTGAGGAAGACACAAAGAAATGGAAAAATGTTCCATGCTCATGGATTGGAAGAACAAATACTGTGAAAATGTCTATGCTATCTAAAGCAATCTACACATTTATTGCAATCCCTATCAAAATCCCACCCATCTTTTTCACAGAAATGGTACAAATAATCCTAAAATGTATATGGAACCAGAAAAGACCTTGAATAGCCAAAGGAATATTGAAAAAGAAAGCCAAAGTTGGTGGCATCATGATTCCGAACTTCAAGCTCTATTACAAAGCTGTCATCATCAAGACAGTATGATACTGGCACAAAAAGAGACACATAGATCAATGGAACAGAATAGAGAGCCCAGAAATAGACCCTCAACTCTATGGTCAACTAATCTTCGACAAAGCAGGAAAGAATGTCCAATGGAAAAAAGACAGCCTCTTCAATAAACGGTGTTGGGAAAATTGGACAGCCACATGCAGAAAAATGAAATTGGACCATTTCCTTTTACCACACACGAAAATAGACTCAAAATGGATGAAGGACCTCAATGTGAGAAACGAATCCATCAAAATCCTTGAGGAGAACACAGGCAGCAACCTCTTTGACCTCAGCCGCAGCAATGTCTTCCTAGGAACCTCACCAAAGGCAAGGGAAGCAAGGGCAAAAATGAATTATTGGGATTTCATCAAGATCAAAAGCTTTTGCACAGCAAAGGAAACAGTTAACAAAACCAAAAGACAATGACAGAATGGGAGAAGATATTTGCAAACGACATATCAGATAAAGGGCTAGTGTCCAAAATCTATAAAGAACTTATCAAACTCAACACCCAAAGAACAAATAACCCAATCAAGAAATGGGCAGAGGACATGAACAGGCATTTCTGCAAAGAAGACATCCAGATGGCCAACAGACACATGAAAAAGTGCTCCACATCACTTGGCATCAGGGAAACACAAGTCAAAACCACAATGAGATATCACCTCACACCAGTCAGAATGGCTAAAATTAACAAGTCAGGAAATGACAGATGCTGGTGAGGATGCGGAGAAAGGGGAACCCTCCTACACTGTTGGTGGAATGCAAGCTGGTGCAACCGCTCTGGAAAACAGCATGGAGATTCCTCAAAAAGTTGAAAATAGAACTACCCTATGACCCAGCAATTGCACTACTGGGTATTTACCCTAAAGATACAAACATGATCCGAAGGGGCACGTGCACCCAAATGTTTATAGCAGCAATGTCTACAATAGCCAAACTATGTAAAGAACCTAGATGTCCATCAACAGATGAATGGATAAAGAAGAGGTGGTATATATACACAATGGAATACTATGCAGCCATCAAAAGAAATGAAATCTTGCCATTTGCAATGACATGGATGGAACTAGAGGGTATCATGCTTAGTGAAATAAGTCAATCAGAGAAAGACAACTATCATATGATCTCCCTGATATGCAGAAGTGGAGGTGCAACATGGGGGGTTTGGGGGGTAGGAAAAGAAGAAAAGAAACAAGATGGGATCGGGAGGGAGACAAAGCATAAGTGACTCTTAATCTCACAAAACAAACTGAGGGTTGCTGTGGGGAGGGGGATCGAGAGAGGGGGGTGGGTTTAATGGACATTGGGGAGGGTATATGCTATGGTTAGTGCTGTGAAGTGTGTAAACCTGGCGATTCACAGACATGTACCCCTGGGGATAAAAATACATTATATATTTATAAAAAATTTAAAAAAAAATTAAAAAAAAGAAATGTCTTTAGGTTAGGGGACACATTTAAGTTCAGAGTGGTGAATACCATTTTTCAGAACTAATTTTTTACTTAGAAATTGTATTTCATCAATTTTAACAAATATTAGGGGTTGTTTTTCTGAACTGACACTATTTACTCTTCATTTTTGGAAAAAAAAAACAAAAAAACAAAAAAAACAAACCCTTGTGCCAAATACTCAGATGTGTGGCCATAATTTGTTTTAGCTATTTTTTTAAAATAAAAATAGTGTTCCACAAAAATTATTGCAGAAGTGCTTTTCCTGGAGACCACCATCATACTTTCACATTGAGTAGGAATGCTTTGGAAGTACTTCCTATTTAGTTGCACAAAATGTTAAGAAGACATGTAAGGGTAAAACCTTAGTAAATAAAATTAACTTTACTCATCAAGGACCTTAAGTAAAGCAGTTGTTCTTTAAATGAGAATACAATGACTACCAGGACAGTTTGGTGCTGCTATCTGATCTGTACCAAGATAGTAAGTTTATTTATAATTGCTTTTTGCAACATCAGTGCAGAGCAATGCCAACCCAGTGAAAAAAATTACACTGTAGTATTGTTTTTGTTTTTTTTAAGATTTTATTTATTTGTCAGAGAGAGAGAGAGAGAGAGTGAGGAAGCAAGCACAAGCAGGCAGAGTGGCAGGCAGAGGCAGAGAGAGAAGCAGGTTCCCCACTGAGCAAGGAGCCTGATGTGAAACTCAATCCCAGGATCCTGGGATCATGACCTGAGCCAAAGGCAGTGGCTCAACCAACTGAGCTGCCCAGGCATCCCTACACTGTAGTATTGTTATAGAATTAGCTTATACTTCTCAGATACTCTGAAACGATCTTGAGGACTAAGGGCTCCACAGACCACCTGTTCAGAACTATTGTCCCAGATTAGTCATTTTTACCTCTCTGTTTGTTTTTGAATAACAGTTTCCTTTGGGAACTTGATAAAAAAAAAAAACCACATACAGTAGAGTAATAACAACTGCCATGTATTTAGATAAAACTGTATCTTTATCTTAAGTATATGCTAGGTATCTTGGACACATTATCATATATAACCTGTACTTGAAGGCAGAGCAAGATGTATTATTGTACCTATTTTGGAAATTGATGAACTTGAAAGGCTGTTTTCCAAGTTCATCTAACTTGTTATATGTGGAGCTGTGAACAGGCCCCTCACACTTCTGATATAAAACCCAGTGACAAGTAGTCACAAGGTTAATTTATTTTGCAACAGAAATACATGTCTGAATACAAATTTAGGGACACTGAAAAGTGAATTTATATAAATAACTATTGTTCTGGAATCTACATCACTAGTAAATATTCCAAGGAAGATTTGCCACAATGATTTCCATGTAGCATCATCTTATTATACTTTTTTCCTATAGAAAACCAATTTTTGTCTTAACCATTGATTCCTATTTCTTTATCACCTTCCACTTAATCTGCCATTCAATGGAGGCATATTTTTAAATTTTAGTGGAAAAGGTTGACAATGTCCTTTGAAAAATCTAGGTACCAAAACAATAATAAAATAAAGCTAGATACATTTTTGAAATGGATAGAATCTCAGTGGTTTCATTTTATACACATGCTCACTTGAGACCTTCCTATCAGTCTAGATTAATCAGGCATAACTTCCTTTCCCAGTGGTATGGTATTTTCTTTCAGCTATTAAGTCTTTGGGAACTGGAACTTGGCTCATCTCTGTATTATCTCCTGCATGACATCATTGGTGCTACTCCTGATAAGGGGAGGTGGAAATGAGAGGATTTCCCCTGCCAGGGACTGATAACCTAAGAAAGTCTATTCACTTCCTAGTTGAGTTGATTCTTTCCTCTCAGACAACAAGATCTTGCAATCTGTGGAAACTATATTCCAAGACAACAAGGAGTCTAGTGAGTCCCTGACATCTAGGCTGAGGGAATTTGGCTAGTCCCTCAATGTAGCAAATTCAGCTGTATGAATTCTGCATTTTCCTTTGAGGGCAGAGGGACATGGCGCCTAGCTCTGCATGGCTCCCATTCACACCCACTCCTAGACTTGAACGTGCAAAAGAAAAGTACACATTACTCCTGAAAACACATGTAACCCATCACTCTTAGATATTCTAAGCATCCAAACTTTTCAACAAATATTTCCCAGGCACTTATTGCAGGCACAGTATTAGGAGCTAGGAAGCAACAGTAAATAAGACAGCAGGTTTCTGCCCTCAGAAAGCTTGTCATCTATAGGAGAAGTCAAGTAGCAAATACATAATTTAAAAAGGATTACTGTCTACAAGCAAATATTTTACCCTTACCCTCGATTGGTTATAGAAAAAAAAAAAATCTTACCCTTGATTGGTTATAGAAAAAAAAAATCCTAGCAAAAAGGAAAACATCCCTTTTGCATCAGGACTGTTAAAATCACTTGTCTTCTGTCACCTCAGGACCCTGCTATGGGCTAACCAAGCGCAGCTACACAAAACCTCTTCCTGAACTACCATGGTTTCCTTGGCTGGGATGACTTTGCACCTATTCTCTTCCAGGCAAACTACTCATTCTTCTCATCTATTTCAATCATTGCTTTCTTTGTGGAGTCTTCTTCAACTTTCCAGAGAGAACAAATCAGTCCCTCTGTTGTATCACTCTGAGCATTGAAGAAGCCAGAAAGCACCAGCTTCCCTTGTAAGGGGTCAGAATTCAGAACACTTAGGTTTGAAAGCCAGCTCTGCTACCCTTTGTTGTCTTATATAAACTCTCCACGATTCAATTTCATCAACTGAATTACAGACAGGTTTACTAGGCACATTTGTGAAATAACCTACTTACTACATAGTAAGCACTCTGTTCATTAACTAAAAATGCATTAGTGATTGCTTTCATTCTTTGATAGTGTAGTTACTTGTTATATATCAGTTTCTTTGTGAATCTGGGAATGAACATTTAAAAACCTAAGTTGGAACATTATTCCTCAGTTTCTCAAATTCCTACAGTGGCTCCCTTCTCAATCAGAGTAAAAGTGAAATCATTACAATGACCTATATAATAAGACACAGGACAATCTGTCCCCCTTTCCCTCTCTGTCCTCATCTCCTACTCCTCTTTCTCTCTCATATTCTATTCCAGGCACAGTGGCCTCCCTGCTGTTCTTACACATCAGCCATCTCCTGCCTCTGAGCCTTTGTGCTCATTCCCTTTCCCTGGAATGATCTTCCTGAGGACATCCTTCCTGCATTCCCCCTTCTCTTTCCTCAACATCTTTCCAGTGAAGAACCACTGTCCCCAGTCACCTGCAATTGCTCTTCTCCTCCTGACATTACTTTTTAGTCCATTTTCTTGTTTTATTTATCTTTACACTATTTGTTATTGCTGTGTATCTTATTTATTGTTCATTCCTCCCTCCAGGATATACACTGTAACATAAACATTTATATCTTTTTTCATTTACCACCAATATCCTGAGCACCTAGAACAGTGCCAGGAATTTAGTAGATACTCAACAACTATTGTTGGAACAAGAACAAGAAAAAAAAAAAAAAAAAGGAAGTGATCTTCCTCTTTAGCCCGAGAGTCCCTCCATGGCTTCATTTACAGGAGATATTCTATAGATAATTTGTCTTAAGCAGATACCTTGCAGTAGGTTAATAGAATTAACAGTTAACCTAATCAGTTTTTATCTTTTACAATGACTATATAAGATGATTTCCTATGTGAATAAGTCTCTCTACTCTACGGAACTATAGATTTTCACTGTTCATATTAGAATCGTTTCAGAAACCCTGCATGAAAGTGCTTATTATTTAATGATTGTCCCCTGTAGCTTTCTTTGGTTAGAGGATATAGAAAATGTTATCTGACATTCAGGTGTATGGTTTTTTGTGGTGTTGTTTTTTTTTTTTTCTCTTGAGTCTGGAAGCATGAAAGAAGGTAGAATTTACCTTTGCAGTTTGGAAATTTTCATTTGGACTTCCAGATCCTAAGAACTTTTCTAGAGGTTTAGATTGTGCATGACTAGCTTCCACACAAGAAGCAGTGTCATATTTTATAAGGGCTTAGAACAAATAATTCTAGTGCAGCGTCAGATTGCAGCCCACTTTTACAGTTGTCTTTCCCATTACTCCATTGCTATTACCATTCAAGAATTAGATCTACAGGGACACCTGGGTGGCTAAGTTGGTTAAATTTCTGCCTTTGGCTCAGGTCATGATCCCAGGGTCCTGGGATGAGTCCCACACCGGGCTCCTTGCTCAGCAGGGAGCCTGCTTCTCCCTCTGTCTGCTGCTTCCCCTGCTTGTTCTGACAAATAAGTAAAATATTAAAAAAAAAGAATTAGATATATAGCCAGATTGCTGTTTCATTCATTCTCATTTGCTATTTTAAAATACAAATTGTGTAATGATATTTTAAAAAGTATTCACTCTCTTATTTGTATTCTTTTAGAACCTCTTTCAATCTTAAAAGTCAGTTTCCAAGTGTATTACTGAAAGTCTTTTGCTAAGAAATACAGGCGATGTGCACTTACACTGTACAAAACCCCCAGAATACAAGTAGGCTGCTAGAAAAGATGAATGCATACTGGTATAGTATCAGACTTCTTTGATGGCAGGGGAGGTGAATCAACATGTTAGTGATGCTTAGACAAGTTACCTCCAGAAATACATGTTGTAGGTCTCTAATAATTAATTGTTAAAGTGGCCCTAGAGACTAGTAGTAAGAAAACTGTGAGGAAACCAGGTTAATTTTCTGTTATGTTTTGTTATTATGATTTTCTTTGTTTAATCACTGAACAGGGGGAGAATGCTTCTTTAAGGGATTTAGTAGTGTAACACCAAATGCAAAACATGTTACTAAATAAAAAGTGTGAGGATGAGAAATTGCAAAATTTAAATGATTGGGATTTCAAAGGAAAAAGCAGGAAATAAAAAAAATGAGCTTCTCTTCGGTTTGGGAATTTGCAGACGTGAGTTTTCTGGGTGTAATTGCAGGTCTCTGTATGATGTGCTCTCCTTTCCACTGATCCTTTGGTGGCAGAAACAGCTCAAGACTTTTCGAGAAGCAGGCTCTCTACCCAGGGTCTGTCTGCTCAGCCTGAAAGTGAACCTTCAAGGTGATATATGAAGGCTGACTTTCTCATCAGTGCTGAGGATAGGTCTGTGGGCTCAGAACTACTTTAGCTTGTCAAGAAAGATTACATATATATCTTGTGTATGACAGCTTTAGTATTGTTTATCTGGTTTGTTCTGCAGTTATTGTCATTAGTGTTACCTAATTACACTTGAGCAATTAAATAAAGGACTCTTTCATATTAAAAACCAGAGAGTAGCAATTATGAACCTTATATGTGTATGTAAATATTTTTTTCCTTATAATATTATCTTTTAGAGACAAGAAAATATATTCCAAGGAAAATGGCCACCAACTTAACTAGCCGTGGAACTGTGTATAAATCATTCCCTCTGGGTCTCAGTTTCCACATTTGTAAAATGGGAAATGTAAAGGTGGTTGTGAAAATTAAATGACATACATGTAAAACACTTAGAAGTATGCCTGGCTAATAGTATGTGCCTAATGAGCATTAGTTATTTTACCATGGGGTGGTTGTGATTTTCTGTCCAATGAACTTGCTCTACAATTCAAAGTCATAGGAAATGACATGGAGATTGGCCAAACCCTGCACATGAACAATTTTTTGGAGATAAAATGATGTTTCTGGTTCCACACAAATTTTAGGATTGTTTGTTCTAGCTCTATGAAAAATGCTGATGTTATTTTGATAGGGGTTGTACTGAATGTGTAGATTGCTTTGCATGGCATAAGCATTTTAACAATATTTATCTTTCCAAACTATGAGTATGGAGTGTTTTTCCATTTCTTTGTGTCTTCCCCAATTTTTTTCATAAGTGTTCTATGGTTTTCAGAGTAAAAACCCTTTACCTCTTTGGTTAGGTTTATTCCTTGGTACCTTATGTGTTTTACTGGAGTTGTAAATAGGACCAATTCCTTAATTTCTTTCTTCTGCCTCATTGTTAGTGCACAGGAATGAAACTGACTTCTATGGCTTGATTTTACAGCCTGTGACTTTGCTGAACCCCTCTATCAGTTCCAGCAATTTTGGGGTGGATTCTTTTGGGTTTTCTACATAGAGTATTACACCATACACAAAAATAAACTCAAAATAGTTGAAAGACCTTAAAGTGAGACAGGAATCCATCAAAATCCTAGAGGAGAACATAGGCAGCAACCTCGTTGACCTCAGCTGCAGCAACTTCTTGCTAGACATGTCTCCAAAGGCAAGAGAAACAAAAGCAAAAATGAACAAATGGGACTTTGTCAAGATAAAAAGCTTCTGCACAGCAAAGGAAACAGTCAACAAAACTAAAAGGCAACCTATGAAACAGAAGATATTTGCAAATGTCTTATCAGATAAAGGGCTAATATCCAAAATCTATAAAGAACTTATCAAACTGAACACCCCAAAAACCAAAAATCTAGTCAACAAATGGGCAGGAGACATGAAGATATATTTCTCCAAAGAAGACATACAAATGGCCCTGAGACACATGAAAAAATGCTCAACATCACTTGGCATCAGAGAACTACAAATCAAAACCACCATGAGGTACCATCTCACACCAGACAGAATGGCTAAAATGAACAAGCCAGGAAATGACAGATGTTGGTGAGGATGTGAAGAAAGGGGAACCCTTTTACATTGTTGGTGGGAATGCAAGTTGGTGCAGACACTCTGGAAAATGGTATGGCGTTTCCTCCAAAAGTTAAAAATAGAGCTACCCTATGACCTAGAAATTGCACTACTAGGTATTTATCCAAAGGAAACAAACATAATGATTCGAAGGGACACATACACCCCAATGTCTATAGCAGCAATGTTCACAATAGCCAAACTATGGAAAGAGCCCAGATGTCCATCAGCAGATGAATGGATAAAGATGTGAGATATATATATATATATATATATATATATATATATATACACACACACATATGTGTGTGTATGTGTGTGTGTGTGTGTATATAAATATTACTCAGCCATCAAAAAAATAAAATCTTGGGACGCCTGGGTGGCTCAGTTGGTTGGGCGGCTGCCTTCGGCTCAGGTCATGATCCCAGCGTCCTGGGATCGAGTCCCATATCGGGCTCCTTGCTCGGCGGGGAGCCTGCTTCTCCCTCTGCCTCTGCCTGTGCTCCCTCTCTCTCTCTCTCTGACAAAAAAAAAAAAAAAAAAAAAAAAGAAATCTTGCCATTTGCAATGACATGGATGGAACTGGAGGCTATTATGCTAAGTGAAATAAGTCAGAGAAAGACAAATACCGTATGATTTCACTCATGTGGAATTTGATAGACAAAACAGATGAATACTGGAGAAGGGGAGGAAAAATAAGATAAAAACAGAGAGGGAGACAAACCATAAGAGACTCTTAATTCTAGGAAATAAACTGAGGATTGCTGGAGGGGAAGGGGGGTTGGGGTAACTGGGTGATAGACATGAAGGAGGGCACTTGAGGTAATGAGTACTGGGTGCTATATGCAACTGATGAATCACTAAATTCTACCTCTAACTAATTATACAGTATATGTTAATAAAAAAATAATGTTTCTCCTCCTCCTACCAAATCCAGTTCTCTAGCTTTATCTCTCATCACTACTGTCACATTGTATTGAACACATCTATGATCTAGGAAACCCTTTGGTATTCACTGGGAAAACTTCAACTATTTCCTATAGATAAGTGGTTTTCAAACTTCAGCATGCCTCATGATTACCTGGAATACTTGTTAGAACACTGATCCTTATCTTTGAGCTCTATCCCCCAAATTTCTGATTTATTCGTTTAGGGTAGTGCCTGGGAATTTGCTTTCCTCGCAATTCCCTTAATAAGATGCTATACTGCTGATATATGGACTTTGATTTGAGAACCAAAATGAAATGGTACATCTCCTTAAGTGTGCTATCATTCCATTTGCATTTCTCTCTGATCCGTGTGTTTGTCTTTACTTGTTTACAACCAGAGCTCTTGGTTTTAAGTGTTAGTTTGGAAAGTAGTGAAGTCTAGGCCTTAGGAAACATTCATAGCAAAGCTATGAGAGCAGACCATAAAAGACAATAAAGAAAATCTGACAAAAATGGCATTCTTTACATGTTCAATATTGTATTTTAAAAGCTATATTATATTTGCTTTGTATTTTACAACTCCTTTGAAAATCTTATAGATTTTCTTTTATACCCATTTTTGTAGGTTCCATGGCCACCATTTTGTGGATCTTATGGCCTTATGGAACCACACAAAATATTAGTAATAAGAATGAATAACTCTGCGTATTTCCTTCTAAAAAGATTCAATGTTTCCTTCATTAATCTCCCTTCTCTTGGTTTCATAAAATTTGAGAACTACACGTTGCCTAACAAGTCAAATTAGAAGTATAATGTGATGTTGCATATATCGGACCCAATATGTGAATGGCAATTCTGTTTTTAATAGCTACTTTATAAGCTCCTTTGGCATATAAGAACATTATTAACACAAATGACAGTATCTCAGTTCTAATAGTACATTAAAAAAAAAAAAAACAGCCCTGGATAAGTACATCTCAGGCTGAATATTGCAGTCTCAAGATGAGGCATGATGTTCTTATTTTTTGAAAATTAAAAAAGCCCTCCACTTATAGAAATTCAATAAACTGTGAGCCACTTGAGAAGAGAACTGATGGGTGACAGAAGGATCTATTCCGCTAATCACAGGCAGTCTCTAGAGACTCTCTCCCTACAAGTCGTTTGCTATTTTGCCATCTTTTAAGAAGCAGCCATTAATACAAACTACAAAGCCCTTTGAAGTCCAAGGATGAATTTGCTCACTTAACATTATAGACCTTCCCAGTAAGGGTTTGTACTGTTTCCATCATGCCTGTAACTAAATTAGATCTTGTGTTGGAAACACTTCACCTTCTTGGGTATATGCATTTTTAAAAATGTTCATTTTAATTTGAAACACCTAGTTTATTATATTTAACCCATTTAATACATAGTGACTCAGGAGCTACTCTCCCAAATGCCACAATCAGGAGGCCATTTGTAAGACATCCAAAGACAAGTGACCACAGGCATGAGGCCTGGGAAGGGGTTTTGAAACGGCAGCCAAAGAAAACTGTATTTTGTTAAATGGGCATGTTATTTAGAAACAAAGTTGTCCTTTTGAGAAGTGTACGTTTGGAATGTTTCCAACTCTGGGGTGACATTAAGCAAAATAAGAGTTAAAATGGAGTCCTTCAGCTTTGTTCTCTAATGATTTTGGAAGTTAGGCTTCAGGCTCTCCTCTGGAGGTGCCATTTTAGGACTGGGACAGAGAAGCAGCTGAAAGGAAAAGGCACTTTGCTCAGACAGGATGTGCCTATGTGCTTGCTCTCCACAGCTGCATCCTCAAAGAGGATAAATGAGGGCATATTCACTCATTAATCAGCCAAGAGGGATCACACACTCAGAGAAAGCTCCCATCAAGTCGCTGGGATGTTTTGGTCCTTAAGCGCTATCACTAATTACCTGGATATGTGCCTGCAGTTCTCAGAGTTGGCCCTGGGCCTCTCTCCCTACAAGTCCAGTCAGGAGAGCAAGAGACAGCTAGCTGCCCAATCCCAATCCTGTCTGCAGCTTCCGATCTTGATGCACTCTGCTATCTCTTTCTGCATTTGCCAGAAAGAAAGCTGCAACCGGATTTTAAGTGGCTTGAGAAACAGGACTGGGAAGGAAGTGGTGGAAGAGCCTATCTCTTGCAGAGGAGTCTTAACGACTTAGTGTGGTTTCCCTCTTTTGTTGTTGTTGTTTGTTTGCACATAGCGAGTAGCTTTCATGTCTTTGGGAGACACTCAGAGGACTCCGCATCTAAGGAATGTCAGCGAGTCAGCATGTGTTTGCCATCAGCCGAGGCCCCCATGAGCCTGCAAGAAAGGAGACTTCCAGATGGGAGGGAGTAGTAAGACAGCTGTTCTGTGAGATCTACACAGCCGTGCTTCCCAGCAAGACTTTATTATCTAAAGACAAACTCAGAGGTGCTTTGATTTGCTCTGCTGTAAGAGGCCCTACATTCAGTCTCTGATCTCCCTGTTTCCCCTAAGAGGCTGGAGAGTGGCAATGACTTGCACAGGTTACTCAGTAGTATTTCCAAGACCAGTTTCTGAGAGTTTTGTTTCCGTTGGAGGTGAATTTCCAGATCATGGTAAGTATAAGAACCGAAGCCCATTCTGAAGTGAAAGGGAAAGGATTTTCCCCTCGGAATATTTACTTGCTTTGTCCCTATTAGGAACAGAGTCTTAATTATTTGTAATGTAGGTTTTAAAAAGGGGAGCGACTAATTAAGGCAAATGCATATCTATCCTGTAAGTATAATGGAGAAATAGCATTACTTCAGAAAGAATTCTCAAAGAAATTCAGAATACACTAGTTATACTTGGAATTTTATGTCATGGTTAGGCAAATTGTGGGAAGGTGAGTTTGGTGGGGACTAAGAAGAGACAAATATTTATTATGAAGATCTTCCTACCTTTTTTGCATGTATGTGTTTCCCTTCAGATCTAAGCCATATGGACGAGTATGGGAGGTAGCACTGAGTCTCCATCCTTTAGACAAACTAGGTAAATGTCCTCCCAGAGGCACCGAAGTTTTGCTGAGACTTAACAAAGATTCTATCCAGGATAAAGCAAGCCCACCAGATTAAATTACAAGATGGTAACAAATGGAGACGTTAACAAACTTTAAAAAGAGGCACTGTGCAGGTAACAGGAGAGATGTGCCTTTATAGATCTCTGTAGATGCAGCAGGTAGGTTTCCCTGAGTAGATTTTTGACACCATGGAGCAAAGTTTAATGTTCATAAAATATGGTTTGTTTTGGAAGCTTCTATAACTTTTATCTTCTCAGAGACCACCATTTTTCTTCAAAAATGTAATTTTTATAATTTGAGAAATGACTATAAAATAAACCCAGGCTTACTAGCACCTCATAAGAAAGACAGCATGAACCACACAGCACACACAAATGAGCCCCAAGGCTATTCTCATCAATAGAGAGGTAAAGGGGCTGATCAATAGGTCAATATAGATCATTCTCAACTTATGTTGGGGCCATGTCCTGATAAACCCATTTTAAATTGAAAATGCTTTTAATACAACCCACCTACTGGACGTCATACCTTAGTCTATCTTAAATGTGCTCAGAACACTGGCATTAGCCGACAAGTGGGTAAAATCATCTAACAAAGCCTATTTTATAATTAAATGTTACATACCACAATCTGTTGAATACTGTATGGAACAGGAAAAACAGAATGGTTGTATGGATACAAATGGTTTCAAGTATAAAGGTTGTTACTCTTGTAATTGCCTGGCTGACTGGGAGTTGCAACTTTCTCTCCCTTCCCAGTATCACCAAAGAATATCATACTCCATTTTCACTAACCCAGGAAAAGGTCAAAACTCCAAGTATGGCAGACACTGAATACATATTGCTTTCACACCACCTTTAAGTAAAAAACTCATGTCCAACTATCGCAGGTTAGGAACTGTGTGCAGTGGGACGAAGAGCCAAATGGCTGTCATTGGTCATTTAGCACCGTACCATGATGACTCTTCTTCAGACCTCCTTCGCCTTTGCCCTCAGCTATATTTGCTTTGAAAAGATAGGCTTTTGAGATTTTAGGATGGCATTGTTGGTGGTAAGGGGGTGGAGTCAAGAAATAAGAATGTTACCCTGTTTTAACAGGAGGTACTTAAGATCTGGGCTGTGCTACAGTAGAGCAGGAATACACTATGGGTAAGGGGGAAAAGTGGGCAGGCTGGGCTATGGCTGATTCTCAGAAAGTACCCCACTCAACTCAGCAAGCAGGTCTTGTGCCAAATTCTGAAGTTCTTCTTCTTCTTTTTTTTTTTTTTTTTAAAGATTTTATTTATTATTTATTTGACCACAAGTAGGCAGAGAGGCAGGCAGAGAGAGAGGAAGGGAAGCAGACTTGCTGCCGAGCAGAGAGCCCAACGCGGGGCTTTATTCCCAGGACTGTGGGATCATGACCTGAGCTGAAGGCAGAGGCTTGAACCCACTGAGCCACCCAGGCACCCCATGAAGTTCTTCTTTTTTATGTATCTCCAGAATCAAAACTTCCTACTAATAACCTGACTAAATGAAACAATTAAAATCGTTGTTTAAAAATAAACACATGTTCATTGTAAAACTGTTAAAAATAAAAATTTTTTATAAGTAGGTTCCACACCCAGCATGTTGCCCAATGTGTGACTTAAAACTCACAACCCCTGAGATCAAGACCTGAGCTGAGATCAAGAATCAGGTGGTTCACCCACTGAGCCACCCAGGTGCCCCAAAAGTATTACATTTTAAAGGCTTCTTTCCTGACCATTCATCACAGAATACATTTCCAAAGTCATGCCTAGGTAGGGACTGATGGCAAAGGCTGCCCAGGGTTTAGGCTAACAGGGATCGATTGTGGAGAAGTAATTAATTATTTATTTTTAGAGACAGAGGAAACATGAGTGGGAGTGGAGGGGCAGAGGGAGAGAATCTTAAGCAAGCTTCATACTCAGCATGGAGCCTAACACAGAGTTGGGGGAAGGGTGGGTTCATTCCCACAAGGCAGAGACCATGACCTGAGCCGAAATCTAGAGTCCGACACTTAACCCAACTGAGCCACCCAGGTGCCCCATCTGTGAGGAGTTTGAAAACAGCAATAAAACCTTCAGTGGATCTGCTTTTATTAACTATTTGCCTACACTTTTAAATAATGTCTGTGATAAAATATTCCTCCTCTCCAAAGAGGTCCATTCCCACTGTCTTGCCCTTGATACAACACTCTGACAAAACTGGATTATTCTCTAAATATTTTTTCAATGTAAAATTCATCCTGAGCATTTTCTTTTATCACTGATCAATATCCTTTTGTACTATAAACTTTGTATTTGCCTATCATGTC
Organism: Mellivora capensis; assembly: GCA_004024625.1. NCBI lineage: Eukaryota > Metazoa > Chordata > Mammalia > Carnivora > Mustelidae > Mellivora > Mellivora capensis. Next base: position 34,292 of record PISX010000334.1, read on the forward strand.
ATAGTTTACAGAATCCTGTTTTTGGTTAATTCTAAACTAATTTTTGTCTCTTTTAAATTTGCTTGTATTTTAAAAGGGGAACTACTGAGTCAAACCATATGGACAAAATTTAAGGCTTTTAATAAAGAAAATTTCACCGTAGACAGTTAATACTACGGATAATCCCAGCAGCATGTAAGAGAACACACATTTTTCAATGGCTGTGTCAACACCAGCATTTATCTTAAAATAAAAATAAAACAACTTGATGAGTTCGACAGACGGCCTATTGTATTTAATTTTTATTATAATTTACATTACTGTGACTAGTGGGGCCGATCCTTTTCATGTGATTGTTTTTAATTCAGCTCTTATAGTCAGACTCTTACTGTCCTTTAATGATCTCTCCCTTCTTTATAACTGACTTGTGTATATATGTACACATATTCATAAAAATCTTTGCATGTTAAGAGTGTTATCTTCTGTTTGTAGTATGGGTTACAGATATTTCTATGAAGTTTATTATTTGACTACTGATTTTGCTTCTGAAACTTTGGGTTAACCAGAAATTTTTAAATACTATTCTATCCTATCTTTAATAGTTTCCAAAATTGACAATGAATAATATTACTTTACATTTTCTTCTAGTATTTTTCTTCTTTATATTTACTGTTATACTTCTCTGGGAATACATCTTGGAATATAGTCAATCACTTAAGATGCTCTGTTGAATAATCATTCCATCCTCTCTCTTCTGAGATGACTCTCTTTCTCTCATATATAGGAGATATATGACTATATAATTTATATATACAGTTGAATTTGAACCTTTATTTTATAACCTCTATGTTCTATGCTTATGACAGTGTCACTCCATTTCAATTATTCTTTTATAATATATTTCTATATCAAGGGTGGTATATTCCCCTCAGTAATATTTTTACAATGTTTTTGAGTTTTTTCCCACATTTTATTCTGTAAAATAGGGAAAAATTGGAAAATCATACCTACAAATAAAAAATAAGCCTCCTGTTAGGATTTGTATTAGAATTATACTAGTTTCTAATTTTATTGCATTATAATTATATGACATTGGATGGCCACTGAATTTTTTAATGTAGTGATGTTTCCCCTCTAAGTACTTCATGAACACTATAAGAATATGGGTTTTTTGTAGTTATTCCATTTTCCAAATTTCTGTATTTTCCTTCTGCCTTCCATACCACTTCTTAGTTTATTAACAATTACTATTATGCTTGCTTTTTTTGATTTCTATTTGTTTGTCAGTTGGAACACACTGTCAAATAATTTTTCTGTTTTTTAGAAAACCAGGAAAATGTAACAAAGATATACTGGTTTTTCCCATAATTGTGTTTTGTAAATTTCTTGTCTTTCTGTCAGCCTAACTCTAGTCGACATTTCATTAAGCGACATATAAAGGTCAAAGACTGTTACATATTTATTGAGACATGTACCTATTAGCAATATGAAATACTGAATTTTTAATCTCATTCAGTATTTTCCTTGAATTGATTTCTTTTGTAGGCTACGTACTATCAGTGTTTTACTTTTGGTTGTATTTTTCTAATATGTCTTTATTCACTGTTTTATTTTTTATCTTTTACCTAATTTTAGACACTTCTTATATAAATGGCATTTTTTTAATAGAGGAAAATAGTTTAATATCCAAATAGACTGAAACAGCATTGTCTTGAGGAACTGAGGCAGGGTATAGGAACAAAGTGATGGCATAATTTATGTTCAAGGAAGTAAAATCTCTAACTCCCTTGCATTTACATAGGCTTATAAAAGAGGAAAATGAATAGTGAAATTTAAAGCCCATTCTTCTGGGTTGTTAAAAGGTGAGACCCAGAGGAGAGGGCTGTTTGAATAGTGAAATTAATAAGACTTTGGAAAAGCAAAGGCAGGATAGAAGACTATTTGTGGCTCAAAAGCTAAATAAGCTGCTCTGCTTAATAAAGGGGGTCTGTTACTGAGTTGTCTGCAAACATAGGGAGGAGGGGTTCTTGGGGATCTGAGAGACTCGGAGATACACAAGGAGCCTGAAGGACACACAAATAGGCAAAAGCACCTGTCCAGATCCCAGAACTTCACTGATGCCTGCAACCCTTGGCATTGCCTGTCTCAAGGAGGTGGGGATGGGGAAACCTAAGAGAGGGGCAAGAGGATGAGCTGGAGAGATAAGAGGTCCATAGCAAGAAAGATTTAGAGTTCATAAATTAAGACCTTGGGTCCAGCAATAACTAAGAATATACCACCACAGAGCACTCATCTTGTAAAATGTGAAATAACACAATGATTTACTCTCATAGGAAAATATGATCTCATTTGATATCTGGATTACTTGTTTAGAATTTTTTATCCTAGCCAGACAACATTTGCCCTTTACTAGGAAGCATAATCTATCTATATTTATACTCATATCTGATGTATTTGGGCTTATTACCATCATTTTATGTTTGATTTTGTTATTTCTTACTCCTTTCTGACTTTCCATTCATATTTATCGGGCTGATTTTTGTTTAATCTGAGGTATGTTCTCTTGCTTCCATGATTTGGAAATTATACATTTTTTTTTTCTTTTCCAATTGGTGGCTAAATTTGAGGATTTAAAAATATTTGAACTTAGGGTGCCTGGGTGGCTCAGTTGGTTAAGTGACTGCCTTTGGCTCAGGTCATGATCCTGGAGTCCTGGGATCGAGTCCCACGTTGGGCTCCCTGGTCGCCAGGGAGTCTGCTTCACCCACTGACCTCTCTCCTCTCATGCTCGCTCTCTCTCAAATAAATAAATAAATAAATAAATAAAATCTTAAAAAAAAATCCTGAACTTATTTTTCTTCTTTAATATTCAATGTGATGAGTGAGCTGTAGTTAGAAGTGTTAGGATATTTTCAATATCCTCTATTTTCAATCTCTCCCCTACCACTTTTCAGCTTATTATTAACAGTTAACTGTCCATTCTTACTCAGTTTTGAATTCTGTTCATCCCTTTGTGATTTAGAGCAGAATGCCAAATAGTTTACAGAAAGGGTAGGCAGGGATTAATGCTGAAAAGGAGATGTTTAGGTGCAATTTGAATTGTGTTCTTTTATAGGTTATCTGCTTTCCTATATGGTAGTTCAAAGTCTCCCTTGATTTTGTGATTTCTTAAAAATGATTTTCCTCTGTGTTATTCCTTATGCTGAGGACATGTGGAGATGGAGAGGAGAAGTGAGTTGGGGGAATCTGGAGGGGGAGATGAACCATTAGAGACTTTGGACTCTGAGAAACAGAGGGTTTTGGAGGGGAGGGGAGGGGGTTGGGGGGTTGGGTGAGCCTGGTGGTGGGCACGTATTAAGAAGGGCACGTATTGCATGGAGCACTGGGTGTGGTGCATAAACAATGAATTCTGGAACACTGAAAAGAAATAAAGAAATGATTTTCCTTTTTCCTGAGTTATCTATTACAGATTGTATTTTCTGACTCATCCCTCTACATCTAACATATTTCATTACATTATTCTCACCTTTTTGTCTTTCTTTTCTGAATTCTGGGTGAATTTTTTGAGTTTATCTTCTATTACAACAAAATAACTATGCAGAATCCAATATACTATTCACTCTCAGTATAGGGCTCAGAGTGAAGTTAAGTAGGAGATACATGATCTGTAAGGACTTTAAAAACAGTAATAAAACCAACTAATAATCAGTTTGCTTTTTATTATCACTACTTATTAACAAATATAATAAAGCTGGTTTAGGGTACAGATTGTGTCTCCATTCCTGGTAGGACTATACTTTTCTGCATTAAAACAGAGTATAAAAATTAACAGACAGACCTGTAGTTATTAAGTATGTCTTTCTCTGTGGCCACTGAAGTTTTTATTTGTGCTTAAAATTTAAAGCA